>JAKCPI010011456.1:0-104951 GCA_023213315.1 Euborellia annulipes
TTTGGCGTCGACATCGAATTCTTGACATGAATCCATTACTTTATCTCTCTATATATTAACAAACATTATATAAAAATATCCTTATTTAGTAACATTCTGGAAATTATATTTTTTATATACTGTATATAAACTTTCTGTGTTTTTTTCAATATAAAATCCAATTAAAAGAAAGAAAATAAAGATGATAATAAATTACTTACCAGGTGTTCCTCCTCGATTTATTAGAATATCAATCTCTCTTTTTTTAAAAATTTTATAGATTGTAACTATCTTTTCGGAATTCGAATAAATAGTTAAAATAATATGTATATATATATATATATTATCCCAAATTCAGAAAACGCAGGAGTCATTGTTCAATTCCACCTGAAACAAAAAGAAATGAATTTAATAAGATCATTTATTTAAATTTAAAACAAAGATTTAGTAAAGAACTTGCCATGGGTTAATTTCTTTCTAGTGGCGATTTATTAGGACTCTTGAAGCCTCTTCTTTTAAAGGTTTTATTTTCCATTTGAAAATAAGATAAATTTAAGAATAGGCCATTACATGATTTTGAGATCTGTTTATGACTAGTGAAATATTGAGATAGAATGGAGTCAAAACAAATTCAAGGCTTTGCAGTCAAAATGTGATTGCATTTCCAGGTTCGAATCCCATATCCTTTGCTCTAATTTGATATCTTTAGGAGACAGAAAGAAGTCTTGGCATTTTTGACTCAATTCCATCTGAAACAAAAAGAAAAGAATTTAATAAAATTGATTTATTTAAATATAAAATAAAAACGATTGTTTTTTTTTTTTTTTTTTTTTTAATTTGTTTAAGGTCTATTGTGGTATTTACCCTGTCTTAATTAGTTCAATGTTCTTGACAATTAGCCTCGTCTTCTCCTTTTGATTATTTAATCCTCTTTATTAAGATATTAAAAAATGAGTGTAACACGATGTCCTTGTGGTTGGAGAATTTGAGATGAAATGGAGTCAAAAAATATTGAAGACTGCAGTTTAAAACATGATAAGATTCAAGAAGACACAGAAGTCTTGGTATTTTAGGATTGAGTTTAATCTGAAACAAAAAAAAAAAAGATTTATATAAATAATTAAACATAAATTTAAGTTTTTTCTGCCTTAAAAACGTCAAAAAAAAAAAAAAAAAAAATTTATTGCAATTATCCAAACTTAGCTTATATTTATAAGGTATTTTATTTGTAATTTTCATTACTTATTTTCAAATAAATATTTCCTTAGGATTGATCAAATGCTCCATAAGGTTGTGAAAGGAAACAAGAGAATGTATATATTTTATTTTAATCAATTGGCTAAGGCATCAAAAAACAAAATTTTATTCCAAATATTAATAGATTAATAACTTATATACATTCTGTTTCCTTTCATAACCAAAATATTTCCCTACTTTATTATATATATCGGACCAAATAAATAAATTCAAGTAAATATTAATAAAGGTGAGTGAATAGTAATAGTTGAATCACATGTTAAAAAATATGAATTGAATTTTGACAGACAGACAATTGATATAAATTTTGAATAATCATATGTTATGATTAGATTGTTTAATAAATTTGTATACATTGATGTGATAATTTAAACGAGATTAAAAAATTTAAAAGCAATTAAAAGTATTAAAAATTTGACAAACAAAAGAACATCTAACCTAATGCATTTGATCATGGATAGAATAAATTCTCTTATGGAATTTATTAAAATAATAATTCCGAATGATTATGAACACAATTCAAATAAATTACTAACCTTAATAAGATGAAATAACCGAGGTGAATTATACAAAGAATGATAGACAGTGTGATTGCATTGAGAACGTCCATGTTGGCTCGCCGGCTGTCAGAGACGATGGATGGAGACGATCAGAGATTAGATAGAGAGAAACGTCATTCAATATCTAAGAGATAGAGGAGCCACTGAGGTGTTGAATTTATTCAAAACTTCTTGATTTTACTTATACCTAGGAAAAAAAAATATATATAATTATAAAATTAATATCACATAATAATAATTACTAGAACTTATATTCATTTTAAATTTAAAAAATATTTTTATATTAGGCTATTTCTTAAAATTGTAAATAAAAAACATTGTCAGTCTGTGTGTGTGTCTGTGAACAAAATATCTCAAGAACGAAAAGAGCTAGTAGGTTGAAATTTTATATTTAAGTTAGTTACCACCCTGAGACGTGACACGAATCTTTTGAACAAAATCGGCGCAAACGTGTTAGTACTTTTCTGATGTAGTTTTTCAGTTTTTTTCGATTTTCTTGAAATTCGCTCCAACGATTTTGTTTAAAATTCATAAATCATTTATTTTTTAGATGCTTTTTAAAATGTATATTCTCATTTTGCCATTGAAATCTTCTGAAGACCACTTTACTCTTGTACTTTATAGGAAAGACAGGAGAAATTGGTTGCCAAATAAAAACCGAGGGTAAGAGAAAGTTGTGTGCTGTTCGATCAGTCACACCAGATTTTGTAATTATCCTTATTTATAAACTTTGAAAAATTAACTAACTCATAATATAAACAATCTTTGAACTAATTTTTTTTTTTTTTTTTTTTTTAAACATTCACACTTTTTTCTGATTCACACTCGCACTCACACACACATTCACACTGTCTTTTCGGCAGCTCAGGCCATATAAGACATTTACGATAACCGTTATTTATGAATTTATATATATTAAGGGTCCAGGCATTTTTATTTAAGCCATCTGGTATCTAGATGGCTTAAATATTTGAACTAATTTTAAACTTCTTGTTAAATAGTATTCACAATTTTATCTTGAATCAGATATCCAATTTATTTATTTATTTATTTTTTTTTAACACTCCACTTTTTTCCCATTCACACACACATACACACAGACTTTTCGGCAACTTAAGCTATATATTGGTCCCAATATTATCCAGGTTGTTCAACCTCTCATTTTCCTCGGGAAATTTTCCCGACTCTTGGAAATTGGCGAATATTCAACCCATTCCCAAAAAAGGTGACTCCTCTCTTCCCAGCAACTATCGCCCAATCGCAATAACCTCCATACTATCCAAAATTATGGAAAAAGCCCTCAACATTCAAATTTTAAATCATCTGGAACATTGCGGAATGATGAATGATAGGCAATATGGTTTCAGGCATGCTCGTTCGACTGGGGATATTTTGAGCTTTGTCACACACCTCTGGAACAAAGCCATGGAAATGAAAGGGGAAACTATTGCAGTTGCTCTTGACATTTCGAAGGCTTTCGATCAGGTATGGCATAAAAATCTTTATGCTAAACTTCCATCTTTTGGCCTATCCTCTGAGCTGTGCCAGTGGATCAAGAGCTTTCTAACGGAGCGAAAGATCTCGGTTGTAGTCGACGGTGTGTCTTCTATTCCGCATTCAATCAACGCAGGTGTTCCCCAGGGGGTTCTGTCCTCTCTCCCACCCTATTCCTTATGTACATTAACGATCTCATGGGAGTAACCTCCAACCCAATTCATTGCTTTGCTGATGACAGTACCCTGCACTCAGTCAGGACTGGTGAAACCTCATCCACTGGTCGTCTGGGGGCTGTGTCGTCGATAAATGATGATCTTGGTCTCTTGGAGGAATGGGGAAACCTCAATCAAGTAAAATTCAATTCCCAAAAAACCCAATGTTGTTTAATTTCTAGACAAAAAAATAGGATTTGCCCTCCCCTTATTTACAGCAATAATAGTCTCGAGTTCAAAGATTCATTTTCTGTTCTGGGAGTGACAGTTACATCTGATCTCTCCTGGAGCAACCACATCTCTTCTGTGGTTAAATCTACCGCAAGGAAATTGGGTTTCCTATTCAAAACGAAGCGTTACTTTTCCTCCCAACAACTCCTAATCCTCTATAAAGCCCAAATTCGGCCGTGTCTTGAATATTGTTCCCACCTTTGGCGAGGGGCGTCGAAAGACGCTCTCTCCTCCTTGGAAGCCATACAGAGGCGTGCAATTAGACTGATAGGTGATTCTACCCTTACTGCATCCCTACAGTCACTAGATCATAGAAGAAGAGTATCTTCACTATCTCTCTTCTACAGGTATTACCATGGTCAATGCTCTGCCGAATTAAAATCAATTATCCCACCCAATGCAACATATTCACGGAACACAAGAGAGGCATCTTCCCAGCATCCCTATGCTGTTCAGATCACGACTAACAGAACTAATCAATTTCATTCTTCCTTTGTCCCCATGACCTCCCGTGATTGGAACAAGCTCCCTGCGTCTATCTTCCCCAAAACCTACAATCTTCAGACTTTCAAGTCTAACCTCAACAGGCATCTTCTCAGTTCCCGCAGTTGAGTTTCCCCTTTATGCTTCTCCTTTTGTTTTTATTTTCTTCCTGGCTGCATGTGACTATTGGTCATTATAGGTCTTCGGACCTTATGCACCCATTCACAAAAAAAAAAAAAAAAAAAAAAATATACGACTTTTTACGATAATCATAATTATGAATATACATATACAGTATATATATATATTGGGGTCCAGGCATTCCTATTTAAACCACAATTTATTATTAATATACTTGTTTAATATTTAAATTTACAAAATTTAATTACTCTGCATTAACATTATTTATTTTTAATAAAATCTTTTCTTTTTGTTTCAGATGGAATTGAGCCATGAATCTGTGATAAAATAGGACTAGATTTGATTAGATCAAACCACATCTTGATTTGGGATTGAACCCTGAGTAGTAAAAAGATTCTTACAAGCTGTCCTAATAAACCATCATTCTATAAAATTAACACATGGCATGTACCATAAAATTACCTTTATTTTAATTATTTAAATAATAGATTTTAATTAATATATTTTATTTTTGTTTCAGGATTATTTGAGTCATGGCTTTTGCATCTCCTTTTATCTGCAGTAAAATATAAATATACAACTTATTTGAACAAATTACACCTTTATATGGTATTCAAGCCTAGTAAGCAAGAAAAAATGAAACTTAAAAGAGAGGCTAAGGCTTCAGATGTCCTAATAAATGGTCAAGACCATTGCACCAATCAACAACACCTGGTAAGTCAATACCATCATTATTTTCTTACTATTAATTGGATCTTAATGGTAATTATAAATTTTCCAGAGTGTTACTAAATAAGGATGTTAATTATTAAGTAATAATTAATTAATTAGCTGTAACTTCGTTCATCTATTTTTATTTTTTATATTCAATTTGAATCTATTTGACAAATTTCATCGTTATTTCCGAACACTCTAAAATTAGTTCAGGCGCTGGAAGTCGTTGAGTATGCAAAATGTGAGGACCGGATTCTGTCAATGGATTTCCCAGAATAAGGATTCTGGATCTTGCCGGGTAGGACATAGGGAGGAAAGAAGATGCAATAATTATAAAAATAATTATTAATACATTTTTTTTTTTATTTTTTTACCTAGAAGTACCGTCAACATACTGGATGAGGAAAAAGAAAAAAGAAATATATTGAAAAAAAATAAATAAGGTATATATTTTAAATGATTTTATTGAAATTTAATTATACATTAAAATTTACAAAAGATATTTTCATAAAAAGAATATACAAATTCGTAAGTATTGAAATAAAATAAATAAATGATTTTCTAAATCAAATATTTATTTTATTTTTATAATATTGATATTATTAATTCCCCTCCGAGGATGTCACCTTGTCGTGGTGGGGGGGGCTTAAGGCTTTAAGCTCGACCAAGAACATCCAAGTCTCATTGCCTTGGTTTATCCAAGGGAATTTAAACCAGAATAAGTGCTAAAGACTTTATATATTTATTAAATATGGAAATATATTTAATAAATATATTCTCTTTAGCGCCCCTGGCGCGCAGAGAGCCGGCAACCCGCTTCGTTGCTTCTCTCCATGCCTGCATGCAGGCATGGAGGGGGCAGGCGGCCGCCGCCGTCGCCTTCTGTCGACTCGAGCTCTCTGCGCATGCGCCAGGGGCCAAAGAGTGGGGACTGGAAGGCTATATAAGCAATTGCGCGCATGGGTTGGTGGTCGGGGATGGAGGTGGACAGCAAACTGATCACATCGTCTGCCTTCATAGTAGATTACTATATAATGACTTATTAATAAAGACTATTATATACCTGAATCATGACTTTAATGATTTTATTTTCTTTTCTATTACCTATCACTAGTATATAAATATTATTTATATTCAAGAATATTAATAATTTCAATTATTTTAATATGAGAATATTAATTAAACCTAATTTAAATATTTACTGAATCTATATATTATTAGTAGACTATTTTATTAAAGAATATTAATAATCTCAAGATTAGTTTTTTTTATTAATAGAAGAATATTGAAATAAATATTTACATTACTTTAAATAAATTTAAATTAGGCTACTAATAAAAATTTTCATTTCAATTAAAATTCACCCTTTAATATAAGAAACGAAACTTGAGATCATTAAATAGCCTACTAATAATATATATTATTAAGGGTAGATTATGTTACTTGCCTTACCCATTCTCTCGTCCTTATTTTGTCAGCTTGGTGAAACCTTGAAAAGAAAAATAATATATTTTATTATCTAGCTAGGGATTGAGGGTTGATACATCAAATAGTTTTTTTTTTATACAAAATAATTATACATGCAATCTTAATAGTACTGTATAAGAACTCATGACATTTATAAAATAGATAGAAGTCCTTTATCTAGATTATTTTACTAATAACAAATGCAAATTAGTATTTTAATTCTTTTTCTCTTTACTTACAATATAGAGTAGATGACAACTCATGTGCATGTTTTATTATTTTCAGATGACCTGCGACGTGTTGATCGGCGACGGGGGTAGACGGGGATCCTGAAACAAAGAAAAAGTATTATTTTATATTAATTAAAAGATTTGTATTTGTCTCTCTTTCCTATTCTATCATGTATTTAAATAATTAATAAAGATTATATTTTTTATATGAATGTTTTACTTGACCCCAAATTCCTTGCCTTATTAAAATAAATTAGAATATATAAATTATGATTTTAGAAAAAAGTAGAAAATAAATTTTCATATACCTGGTATAGGGTAAGAGAAATTAAAAATTATTAATTTTAATTTCAAAACAATTTATTTGGGGAAACCATATTTAAATTAGTAAAAAAAAAAATAAAGTTTTAATATTAGAAATTACAGAGAGGCTTAATTAAGATGTTTAAAAGATATTTTTTTTATCTAATGTTTACTTATTCTAATATTTTTTTCAATAATTGAACAAAAAAATTTTAATCGATGAAAGCTATTAGGGAAACTTATGCCATTATGCAAATACAAACTTATATTCAATTCAATTAATATTTCCCGTAATTTTATGATTCGTCAAAATATTTATGATAAACCTTGGGAATATTACAAGGACAAGATTTTCTAAATTTCTTTCACTAATTAAATGTTTTTTATCCAAATATTTTTTTTTTTTTTAAGAACTTTATAATGTACAAAAAATTTCCTTTTTAGACATTTAAACCATCTGTAATTTCTAGTATTAAAATTTATTATTTATAAATTTTTTTAAACTCAATTAAGTCATTCTCATTGCTAAATAAGATCAATTAATTATCTTTGCACTTTATTATTTCTATTTTTCAAATTCTACTTTTTAGAATATTATTTTAAAAAGAAAGAGATGTTTTAATTAAAAAAAAATAAAATAAAATAATTCAACCAAGTGGTTTATTATAATTTAAAATTGATCATTTTTTTTTTTAAATTAAAACATCTCTTTGCATAAAAATAATAAAAAGAGAAACCCTTCTGGTATTAAAATTAGCCAAGACATTACAATTCCTAATAATAATATTTTTTTTAAATAAAATGCATATAAGGGGAAGTGAGTTATTGGTGTAGGTCGAGGGACTGAGCACGCCTATGCCCCGGAAAGGCTGGAGATCCTGGGTTCGATTCCCGGGGGTCATGGGATGTTTGGCCTCGCCAATAAATAACACTCACAGCTTTGTTAGACTTCAAATGTTTTGTTTGAAATGAAGAATAAAATAAAATTAGTAGACAAATTTTGTGTTCACTTAACTCTTGCTCTACCGACATGACTGACAGCTAGCTACTAATTAATATTCTTGAAAAAAATAAAGTAACCAAATAATAAACTCACCAAAGGAGATGAATTTAAGATGACGATGACTTGGAAGGGATTCAGCTCTCAACGAAGAGAAGAATCAGCAGAATCTTCTGAAAATAAAAAAAAGAACAAAAATATAATTATGTGAAAAATTTATTTAACTAAGGTAAATATAAAATTAATAATTTAGCTAAATTTACATCCATTTGTCTTAAAGGTAGTTTTTAATAAAATAAGAGAGATTTTTATCAGTATAATCGTCAGTATAACGCCCCCCCCCCCTCCATTTTATAAAATAATACAAACACAGGCTATATAGGGGAGAGGGGGGGGACATTGGGACACGAGGCACATTGGGACATTCGAATTTTAGCGCTACTAAATGTAAAGTTAGATTGTACTCTTTGACCATTAGGGTGTATTAAGAACCCATTTTATTATAGAAAAATTTTAACAGCGTCAAGCTACGCCATAGCTAGTTACACGTTGCTACATCATAGGTGTCCGGCGTTGTAAAAAAATCGGAAATCGTTTGAAGTCGATTATTCTCCATATGAACGTTTGAATTAAGACAGTTGAAATATTAGAGATAAGTGGACTTGTTTATTCTTACTATGCCGGTACATGCAGATGTAATTGTTTATTTTAGCTATTTGTATAGCCTCATTAGAGGGCTCGCTGGTGTAGTGAGCTAGGGTGTCAGCTTCTGCAAAGAAGATCCCTGTTCAAATCCTTGGCATGTGGGATTTTTCATTAAATAAAAATATTTATTTAATGTAAACAAATCCTCAAGCAAGCCCTGGATTGGAATATAGGATCTTACCACAATAGCCCTCAGGCAACTCTACGAGGAGAGGGAGTTGCTGTGACATCCCGTCCTGTGGAAGGGACGTAAAGAAGGTTCCCTCTCAGTGATGCATTCTTCGAAAGGAGTAGGCTACACGCCGGTGCTGAGGGGAGTCCCTCCTCAAACTAGGACATCCTCCATAGCATTAGAAGAGGTTGGATAAAAGGAGCCGGTTGGAACCAGAAATAAGGATT
The DNA here is from genome assembly GCA_023213315.1 of Euborellia annulipes. NCBI lineage: Eukaryota > Metazoa > Arthropoda > Insecta > Dermaptera > Anisolabididae > Euborellia > Euborellia annulipes. Next base: position 9,179 of record JAKCPI010011456.1, read on the forward strand.
AGTTCACTAGCTAGAGACGAGAGCAGGAGGAGGAGCTAGAGATAGGAAAGGACGTAACTTCACGGGGTGCCGGTAGATGGCTACGGCCAGAGGCCGGTTGGGTTTGAGGTGTGTGTCTCCGTACACGTAAGCACCTCGGGTAAATAAACGGGGATCCCGATAGGAATTTCAAATAATAATAATAATATAGCCTCATTTTGTTTATAAACATGATTGAGGTAGATTGGGACATCTAGCGAGAGGCACATGTGGACACTAATAAATAAGAAATTATATATAATATTTAAGATATTATATTGTGGACAGGGCCGCAGATAGACTTGACGGGCCCCGGGGCTACTTACTAATACGCCCCCCCCCCCCAAAAAAAAAAAAAAAAAAAAAAAAATTATTTTTTGTATTTATGTATTTTTTTTCTCTTTTTTTAAAGTGAATCGTTTATTTCAGAAACCACCTAAGCGACAAAATTTCAAATCATGTGTTTTTGGTGCTACTGTACAATTACTACAACAGGTAAGAGTGAACAGATAAAACTGCGTTGGCTGTTTTTATATATCTACCAGTGGCGTATTCAGGGGGGCCCTGCCCCCCAAAACCTTCTCTAAAACAAAAAAATACCTATTGTTTTCCCTAATGATTTTTTTTTTTTTTAAATAAATATTTTATTAACTCATAAATTCTAAAATCTAACAAAAAAAACATAAATAATTGAAAAAATCTCTAATATTTACGAATTTTGTATTAAAATTATTTTTTATTTCAAGAAAAAAATTTTTTAAAAAAATTTCTCCACTTTAAGTTTCTTGGAGAAGGGGGGGGGGGTTCATAAAACTTTTGGTCCAGCCCCCCCCCCCCAGCAGAAATCCTGGCTACGCTACTGATATCTAGGGTAACAAAATTGTTTAAAATAATAAAACTGCATTATTATTTACACTTTAGATTAAAATTAGACATACAATGAAAATGAAAAGGGGGGGCGATAGGTGTTAGTCAGCCTCCAGAAAGGGCGAAGGGCCAAAAAGGTTGGGAACCACTGTGTTAGATTGTGCCACCTTTATTCACCAAATTATTTTTTTAGAACAAAACAAATTGTTTTTGTCCACATCTGCCTCTTCACTGTCCAAATCTACCTCACCCAAGAGGTACATTGGGACAATTTGGATTTTTTGGAAAATTGCAAAAATCTAATTCATCTATTGGTGAATAAGCGCTAAGCCTATGGCAATAGATAGTGCATTTATCAGTGTCAACAACATAACATTAAATGCTCAATAATATTGAAAGCCAAACTATACACAGCTAATTTTATTTGTACTGTCCCAATGTCCCGCCCTCTCCCCTAAGTAACTGCGAAAGCTGGTGTAGTTGGTCTGCTTTTGGGATAAAAATAAGAAATATCAATGATTCTTCTTCTTCCTTTTTTACAAAAAAGAGTATTATACAAATGTAAATAAAATAAAATTTGCTTATTTTCTTATATAATGAATCCTACCTAAATCAGGCATGATAGCTACGAATTCTTTTAGTTTTATTTGAATGACAATTACTAGTCTATTAATTTTTATATACAAAAATTAAATAAACTCACCAAATGAGAATTGAAGACAATAGTCAAGACGCCTTTTTTGAAGGAACTAGTTAACTATTTTCCAAATCGCAGGAGAAGTTGAGTTGAGATGGCCGACAGAGACAAGTTGCAAATAAGCAAGCATTCTGAAAATAAAAAAAAATAATTTGAAGGATGTATATAGCTGAGTGTTGGTAATCAAATAGGTTGAACGAATGAGCAAGCAGCTAGTTATATTAAAATAATTTGAAATATAACTAGCTGCTTGCACATTCATTCAACCTATTTGATTAAAAAAAATTAAGCTTGTTAAATTAAAGATAATAGAAAAAATAAATAATTTGTGTTAACGTGTTTGGAGAAATAAAGTTTCATTATCTTTTAAACGCTGCCCGGTAAATTAAAATCCATTGAGTAGGGGTCTGTTTAGTAGCTGTTTGAAAATGATCATTTTTGCAAAATTGGCGTTTTTAGCATTTTCTGACTAGTGTTACCTTTTTATGGCAATCTCAAATAGCACGAAGTTTTAGCTGAAGGTAGTTCTTAACATGAATAAGAATCTCATAATGGAAACTTTCTTGGCTTCCACCTCTGTATACTTCAAACGAACCTCTGAAAATCGGATATTTTGCTATTCAAGTGAGTCAGTACTATTGTAGTATTGTTATCGCTTCTGTTTCTTATTCTGATAAATTCTAAACACTTGGCACGATACAGAATATAAAAGTAGACATTGAGACTTTCAATTTGAGCACTCGAAAAAGTTCCCACGAGTTCTAGAATCTGAGTTATGCTAGTTTTAAGAAAAGTAGTCTGACATTTAATCGGTTCTAGGTCACCTAAAAACCTCCAAACTGCGAACTGCAGTGTAATTAGTTTTTATGAGCCCTTGGGCCTTAGCTCAAGCGTAGAGTTTCTGTTCAAGGGTTCGCATCTCGTCCTATGCGACAAAAATTTATTTCAATTGTATTGGCTAACTATCCAATTGAAATAAATTAAAATTAGAAGTTTTCCCTGCATCACATGTATAAGGAAAGGACCAGAGAATAAAATGATTTGGTGGATGAGTCGTATCAAACAATGTGTAATTATTTTAAAATTTTTCGACAGACGTGAATGCGAGGGTGCGTTTAAACGACGTTTAAACGACACGGGTCCTCCATTTTTTTGTATTGATGATGAACAGGTGTGATACCGGTCGAAATATTTACTAATTAATGATGATGTGAGAGGTCCAGCAAATGCTGGCTTTTATTCTCCGGACCTTTCTTGAAATAAATTTTTGCCGCATGAGATGAGATGAAAACCCTTGACCTCTAGCACAAAAGACAGAAACTCTACGCCTGAGCTAAGGCCCAATTGCTCGCAAAAACTAATTACACTGTTATTTGAGATTTGAGATTGCCAGAAAAAGATAGTACTAGTTAGAAATTGCAAATAAAAAAAAGCGAATTTTGCAAAAATGATCATTTTCAAACAGCTGTATGTCAGACCCTACTCAATGGATTTTAATTTACCGGGCAGCGTTTAAAAGATAATGAAAAAACCTATCTATCATGATTGGATAAAATATTAAGTCTATTGGTGCAATTTTGGCAGTCATTTGAAAATGTTCAAATCTTTCAATTTTTCTTCGCATTTAATCGCTCCCCAAAAGGGGCTTTAAATACTTTGAGTTTTGAAAAAAGTTTTCTAAGAACTAGAAGATATTACAAAAAATATGACGCTTGTTGAATCAAAATCGATGGACTGGTCTTTGAGACATCGGTCTTAGAATATATAGCAAAAATGACCCTTTTTGGGCTATCTATAACTAATGATGTTTTCTCTGAACCAGGAGCCCTTTGAGGGCTGAAGATTGGCACAAAATCTTACTTTTGAAGGTACTACAATATATTAAAATTTGGGAAAAATTCACGACCCTTCCCCACAAAAGTGGTTGAAAAGGAATAATATCGCCCATATATATGTCGGCGACTTTTATTTGAAAAAAAAAAAAAAAAAAAAAAACTAAATAAATATACATCTTCCTATGATGTGACTTACCATTTGTTAATTCCTCCAATTAGCTGAAGTCTTACTACTTTTAGACATTTTATTCTTGTTAAATGATAAAAGTTGTATGGATCTCATCCTTTCTATGTTTGGTTCGATTCCATATCGAGGTGTAGTTTGTTCAAATTAGATGTATATATATTTTATCACAAATTCAAGGAAATAGAGAAGTCATAGCAAAAGACCATCTGAAACAAAAATAAACTATTTTAATTAAAATTCATTTATTAAATATTTTTAAATTTAAGTTTTATTTTCTTCTCTTAAAAAAGTTACTTGAAATTTTAAATATATATAGGCCTACATATATCTATGACTAGTTAAGTCCGAATCGAGGTATTTATAGTATAGTATAGGTCTATATATAATTCTATTCTAGTCAGAATAGTTTAAACAATTTTCATTTTTTAACTACAAAATAAAAAAAAGAAGAAATTTGTTAAAACTATCTTCAGTTATTTAGTAAAATAGAATGATATTCACTTAATACTGTTAAATAGCAAAAATGGTTGTTTAAACTGAAACAAAACGATTTCAGGAAGATAATAGAAAACAAATTATTTAAAATTATAAAGATACTTGGATGATAATATCGAGAGTAAGTTTGTAACATGAATTCTAAACCATATAGACACCTTAGCTGCAAATTTGTTTGGTTCTACTGTATTTGGATGGTAATGTTTAAATAAATGGAAAATAAAATAATGAGTAAACTCACCAAATTGGAATTGTAGACAATGAAGGAGATTGGATCTTAGCTAGGGAGCTTGTTTGAAGGCCACACGGGCGAGATGTAGTGGGCTCAAATACTTAAGATATATATATGTTTATTACATTGAGAAGAGTCATTGCTCAAATTCATCTGAAACAAAAAGAAAAGATTTTAATTAAAATTATTTCATTCATAAGAAACCAAAATTTAATTTCTATCTTCTAATTTGCTTTTATTTTAATGAATTCTAAGCAATTTAAACCACGAATTGGTGTTTTAATGGGAATATAGAGTAATTTAGATTTATTATAACATATATTAAACAATAATTTTATTTTAAATATAAACAAACCGATCTTTGGCAAAAGAATTGATGAAATATTGAATAAATACTGTGAGTAGATTATTTAAATTTAGTCTTAGGGTTCGAGAACGAAAAATTAAAGAAAACTGAAATAAAATGTGCAAACAAATTTTCTTATTTCTTGAATCCCAGATTGACAAATTGAATAAAATAAAATTTGCAATGTTCTCATTTCCTGAATCCTACCTAAATCCTCAAAGAGAATGTGGAGGAAGGCCGTAATACAGATAGAAGTTGAAATAAAAAAAATGGCACGAATTATTTTATTTTGCCTTGTCGACGTTTCGGGGACTAAACGTCACCATTGCATTAACTCTGATGGTGGCTCAGCATATCTACATGCAGTTGAATTTGTATATTTAAAAATAACATTCTTAGTTATCCAATAACTTAAGGAAGCAGTGCTAAGAATTTTTTAACACCTTTGCCCTGAAGATGGGTGGCATTTAGCCCCCGAAATGTCGACAAGGAAAAGTAAAATAATTCGGGCCTAAAACAAGTCTTTTTTATTATTTTATCTTCTATATTGAATAGCTACGAATTCTTTTAATTTTATTTGAATTATAATTACTATTAATATTTATATATAGAAAAATTAGATAAACTCACCAAATGAGAATTGAAGCCATTAGTTCAAGACGCTTTTTTTGAAGGAAATAATTAACTATTTTCCAAATTGCAGAAGTTGAGTTGAAGTGGCAGACAGAGACAAGTTGCAAATAAGCAAGCATTCTGAAAATAAAAAAAATTAAGTTTGTTAAAATAAAGATAATAGAAAAAATAATTGATTTATATTAACGTATTTGGAGAAATAAAGTTGAACTAAATGCACAGATGCTGAGAGCAGTTATAAAAAATCTCTGTACTAAATAAAATTTTTATGGAAAATTAAAAATATTTATATATATATAATTCAAGAGATTTTACTCAGACTTTAAAAAATCCAAGATGTTCTTCAATATTAAGATTCTAAATAATTAGGATATTTAAGTCAAAAATGCTGAGGCGATAAAGTTATTCGGCCTTTCGGCATACAACTATCAGAGAACACTTTGAATATTTACACCAAATCAATATTAAAGAGGAGATAAAATAAAGAATAAAGTAAATAAAGTCTGAGTAAAACCTCTTGAATTATATATAGCTATATATTAATATTACCAGACCACACCATCGTTTATAAAAATATTTAATTTCTTCATATAGTATAAATCACATCTAGTAAAGATCCTAAATAAATTTTATATAAAATCCCTATTGTATTTTTTTACTATATGGTAGATTTGTTTTATACTATTTGAAGGAAATAAGTATTTTTAATTTTCTTATTTTAATTCCATATAAAATGTTTTTAGAAATTAGAAATACAATAGGGTCTGATAAAAAATATTTTGGAAAAAAATGAATATCTTATTCTTTTAATTTTTTTTAATTTAAAAGATTTTATTTTTAAAAATAAATATAAATCTAGGATGCCAGGGGAGGGGAGCAATGTACCCTTGCACCCCCCCCCCCCCCCCAGTTCCGGCGCCTATGCTTACCATTTGTTAATTCCTGCAATGCTGATGCTGATGTCAGATCAAGTCTTACTACTTTTAGACCATTTTATTCTTCTTATATATATAACATCAAGTTGTATGAATCTCCTCGCTACTTTTGGTTCGATTCCATATCCATATGTAGTTTGCTCAAATTAGATGTATATATATATTAACACAAATTCAAGGAGATAGAGAAGTCGTAGCAAAAGACCATCTGAAACAAAAATAAACTATTTTAATTAAATTTATTTATTAAAATATTTTAAAATAAATTTAAGTTTTCTACTCTTAAACAAAGTTACAAAAATATCAAATTTTAATTTTTATCATAAAATTTTATTTTATTGACAGTAATATATGCATTGATGTTTGGGAGATAATGCAGAGTAATTAATAAAAGTAGTATAGTACTTTCATTTTAATAAAAACAAATAGATCTTTGACAAAGAATTGATGTAAATATTGAATAAACGTTTTGAGTAGATTTGAAACAATTATGTACCAAATAAAAGGGACATCAGGTGGAGGGATCCTATTTCTTTTTCTATTCCCCTAAAAATAAAATAATAAATAAACTCACCCGAATGAGAATTGTAGAGATAGAATATTGTAAATGACGCTTATTTGAAGAGTCCTGGTGCCAGAAATATATGATAAGTTCATGTCTTTCTGTTATTATAAATCCTCCTGAATAAATAAATATGATCAGTGCATAATATACTGTAAATGGCCTAAAGAGATTTTTTTGAGTGAAATAAGTTAATCATTTAACTTAAAAATAAGTTACTCACCGTTTCGAAGACTTCAGACCCAAGATGAAAAGATGATGAAGTAAATCTGAAAAAGTAAAAAAATTCTATTAGAAAAGTAATAATACTATAAAAATTAGAATTGTTAAAAATTAAATTTCTATTGAAGCTTAATGAGTGATGCCGAGAGAAATGTAGACCGAAACTCCTCAACTACGCTAATTTTTCGGCAAGGGTGCAGGATGGGGAAAAACAAAATAAAAATTATTTATTATTTTCCCCAAATGAGTTTAATATCCTGATATTTCGAAGGCACAAAAGGCTCTTCTTCTTCAGAGGAAACTGAAAATAATTACAATGTTACCAAAATATTTTTTACAATAGTTTAACATAAAAGGCATTGTTATACCTCATTTAACACTCTGCTAACATTATAATGACAGCCAAGATTTTTTGCATAAACAAAGCCATTTGACCTCGGTTACTCGAGTGAACATTCTGATTTGATAATTTTAAAGTTATAATGTTATATTAATACATTTAATTTGAAAAAATAAAGAATAAATGAAATTTTAATTAAAATTATCAAATCAGAATGTTCACTCGAGTAACCGAGGTCAAATGGCTTTGTTTATGCAAAAAATCTTGGCTGTCATTATAATGTTAGCAGAGTGTTAAATGAGGTATAACAATGCCTTTTATGTTAAACTATTGTAAAAAATATTTTGGTAACATTGTAATTATTTTCAGTTTCCTCTGAAGAAGAAGAGCCTTTTGTGCCTTCGAAATATCAGGATATTAAACTCATTTGGGGAAAATAATAAATAATTTTTATTTTGTTTTTCCCCATCCTGCACCCTTGCCGAAAAATTAGCGTAGTTTGAGGAGTTTCGGAGTAAATTTCTATTTTAATAGAAATTTTTTATAAGATCAAATAAAAAATAATATAAAAAAACTAGATCCATCATTCTAAATATTATTCTAAAATATGTTGTAATTTAATGTTTATTATCATAATATTAAAAAAAAAAAAGTAAAATTACCTGTCATTTTCAGTTTGTTTTCATTTTCTCATGATGACATCCTTTACAGTGATCCCTAAAAAAAATTTAATATATAAAATGTTAGAAAAAATTAGAATGCTTTTAAAACTCACTTTTTACTCTCTCTTTTTTATTAAAAAATTTCGTTTGTTTCTAAGATGTAGTGAAAAAATATTAAAGCAAAAAGTTGGTCAAAGAGGATCGTCGATATAGGTTCGAATAGCAAACTTTTCATTTATCAAATAAAATCACACTCAAAAATTGAAATCTTTTCTTAAATAAATAAATTTAGTAAATGAGATTGTAAATAAAAAAAAAAAACAACAACTCATCTTTAATAAAAAAGAGAAAGTAAAAGGTGTTTTTCTTACTTTTTATATATATATATATATATATATATATATATATATATATATACGGGTATTATTCTGATCACGATGATTGATTATATATATATTTATATAATTCAATTTCAAAAATGTATGCACATAATTTAACGTTTTCGTTTTCTTTTTTATTTGATGAAATAATGCATAATTCAAACTTATCATCTTGCTTGGATAATAATCGGGAAATGGTGATTTTTTATTAAAAATTTAGTTTTTGTACCATATCATTAAATCTTCGATATGTAATTAGTTTTTTTTATTTTGAAACCTTTCTCTTTGCTTGCATATTTAAAATTTAAAAATCCTAGAAATCTTAAATATATATATATGGTAGCAAAAACAAAATAAGACTTCTCACATTAAATTTAAATATGCATTCAGTTAAATTTAATTTTTTTAAATATCCTGATATATTTAAACAAATAGAAAGCTTCCATTATATTTTCAAATAAAAAAAAAAAAAACGCTAATTATATATCTAAAAATTAAGTAGAGAGATCAAAATCCTAATTGGTGATGGGTAGGCAGTCAGGATTAAAAATAAAACTCGAAATTTTATCTCATTCTACTCGTCGACGTTTCGAATGAGATAAAATTTCGTGTACCCATCACCAATACTATAAACAGTCTCCAGCCAAAGAAAATATTATCTTCAAAATCCTAAATTTCTATCTATTCATAAAAATAGACAGAATAATTTCTCAATTATTATCCAGCAAAATAATGAGTATAAATTATATATTATTTCATCAAATAAAAATAAAAATATTAATGGCATACATATTTTGAATTTAATTTTAAATGTAGATAACTCACCTGTATTGGGACAGGAATGAAATGTCAAAGAACGAATTGAAGAGATGAGAAAATTTATCCAAAACAGGCAAGTCTCGATCTAAAAAAGAAAAAGAAAAATTTGTTAAAAAACATTTGAAAATTAATAAATATTTGTTAAGATGATGAGAAGGAAAATTAAGTCGAGTGATAAAATAATAAATTGAGAAATTTATTGGAAATGATTCAGACAAATTTTATAAACAAGAGAGAGATTTTCTCAAGCTCCAACTCACCTTTTGATTGACTGATTAGAATAATTTGAGCTCTTCTAATTTATTTTTGGAAAATCATTAACCAGGGAATCTGAAAATTAAAAATATAAAAAAAATTAGAAAAATCATTTCTAATTATTTATTGCTTGGATAATTAATTGGGAAATTTTTTATTAAAAATTTAGGTTTTTGTATCATATCATTAAATCTTCGATATGTAATTAGTTTTTTATTTTGAAAATATTCTGAAACCTTTCTCTTTGTTTAAATATATACGAGTTTATATATATATATAATATTTGAATAATTTCCTATTTATATTTAAAAGTAGAAATTCAACTAATTGCATATTTAAATTTGATCCTAGAAATTTTATATATATATATATATATTAGCATCATAAAAATAGATAGAATAATTTCTCAATTATTATCTAGCAAAATAATGAGTTTAAATTATGTATTATTTCATCAAATAAAAAAGAAAAATATTAATGACATACATATTTTGAATTTAATTTTAAATGTAGATAACTCACCTGTATTAGGTCAGGAAATGTCAAAGGAGAACGAAATGAAAATTTATCCAAAACAGGCAAGTCTCGATCTAAAAAAGAAAAAGAAAAATTTGTTAAAAACATTTAAAAAATAATAAATATTTGTTTAGATGATGAGAAGGTAAATTAAGTCGAGTGATAAAATAATAAATTGAGAAATTTATTAGATTTGGTTCAGACAAATTTTATAAACAAGAGAGAGATTTTCTCAAGCTCCAACTCACCTTTGATTGACTGATTAGAATAATTTGAGATCTTCTAATTTATTTTTGGGAAATCATCAACCAGGGAAACTGAAAATTAAAAATATAAAAAAAAATTAGAAAAATTATTTCTAAGAGAACAACTTATATATAAATAAATTTAACATGAACAAATTTGCTTTAAAATTAATAAATTAAATAGATATAATTATTTTTTTTTAAAGAATAAATGATATAAAAATTAATGAAAATAGATGAGAGGTTATTTGCATAATTTCATTATACAATACTTATCTAAATTCCTTGATTTGAACGCAAAATATTACTTTAAATGAATTCACTTATTAATTAGAAAAGGATGAATGAATAATTACTGAAATATATGTTTAAATTTGAAGAAAATATTTATAAAGAATATTTGCTGTCAAATTAATAACGAGGGAATTGATGTTAACCCAGAGATAAGAAATAAGGAGGAGTCAGTAGCATACTATAGTCAATAAGTGAATTTAATAAAATATTTTTTTTTTAAATAAGTTATTCTAATAAATAATTAAATTCTAATTAATTAATATAATTAAATAATAAAATTAAGAAAAGTTTTTTTGATATTAAAAAATTTTTTTTAACTCTCTCTAGCGGCCTGAATATGAATTATTTTAATTATTATACCGGCATATTTGGAATCAATCAAATATTAATTATGCATAAAAGTTTTTTTAATTATTATATTATTTCTCTTCACGAATATCCTAAATAAAAGGGAGAACTATATGAATTAATTCGCTCATCGTTTACTACAAGCGTATTTATATCTCAAAGGGCTGCAAAAGATTTTATTACTAAAAGAACTAAAAATATATAATTAGAGCTGGGGATTCACCTTATATTAATTTCTCTTACCTCTATGTATGTTAATATATAGACAGAGAATGCATTGGATTCATGTCAAAAATTCGATGTCTAGATTTTGATAGATATAGTCTGTCTGTGTTCAATTTTAAGCATGAAGGAATTGAGCTAGGAGGTTGAAATTTTCTATTTAAGTTAGACACCCATCTAGGGCGTGAAAATAAGCTTTTAATCAAAATCGGCCAAAAAATACTAGTACTTTACTAATATACTTTTTCAGTTTTATTTTCTCAAAATTCGCTCAAACGATTTTGAATAAAATTCAAAAATAAATTTACCGAAGGTAAGAGAAAGTTGTGTGTTGTGCGACAGTCACACCAGATTTTTTTAAAATGACTTCAATAGAGTACAAATAAATATATTCAGTATGCATTTTTTTTTTTACTGGCGCTAGTGTATTCTTTGATGTCCTTTATGCATTTCGGATTAAATTTTCCATGAACTCTGCAGACCCTTTGAGAATGAATACATTTAGCAATACTACAAATAAATCAAACCCAAGCCTTTGTAGAATTATAATTAACATAAAGAAAACTATGGAAAAAAAAAACGAATTCTTAATAAAATGCATTTTTAAAGTATTTGTGTGAGTTTTTGAGAATTGCAAAAATTATAGGCATTTGACTCAAAAACAAATTTTTATCAATAGATAACATTAGATTATCGTTTGAGTTAAAAAAAATTCAAAAGATATTTCGACCGCATGCAACACCCATCCTTAACCAATATTAAAAAATATTTTTGAAACAAGATTTACAGAAAGTACACGAATGTGTACAGTGAGGGTTAATATTAAGTCCCACCCATGTGTTTTCTACTTGTGATTATTTCATTGTTTTTATAAAAGAAAATAAAAATCTTTATTGGAAATTTTCTAGGTTTGAACCAAGAAAGATTCCATTAAAAAATGTATAATATTTTTTTAAAAACAATGAAATAATCACAATTAAAAAACTCATGGGTGGGACTTAATTAAGTTATAACAATATAACAATATATATATAACAATATTATAATATTGTCCCTCACTGTTCAAGTTAAAAAAAAAAATTTTTTTAATGTACTTACAATTTTTTGAAAATATTCATTTCTTGAATAATTTTTTCTATAGATTTCGAGGGTTAGACAGAAATGTTCGCACTCTGCAGGTGGTCGCCGGGCAGGGGATTACCCACCGTTGTTCTAAAAAAAAGAAAATAATAATAGGAATCAAATCATATACATATATATATTACTTTCTCTTACTCTATATTTGAAATAAATAGAGAGAGAAAGTATTGCGATCATGTCGAAAATTCGATGTCCAGATTTTGATGGATATACATGTTTTGAGGTCCCCTGCGTCCAAAAAAGTGGTCTGTCTGTTGTATGTGTGTAACGATTTTTAGCATAAAGGAATTGAGCTACCGGATTGAAATTTTATATTTAAGTTAGTTACCCTCCCGGACATTCAAAATAAGCTTTTGAACAAAATCGGTTAAAAAGTACTAGTACTTTACTCAAAAAACGGCCTCTATAAGTTGTAGATATTTCAAATAGCTTTAATTTAAAAAAAAAAAATTTGAGGTCGAAGCTTCAAAATTGTGAACGTTGGAAACTCTCAAAATTAGCACCGCGAGACCTTAATATAAGAAAGAATTATAAATAGAAAGTAGGAGTTATGCCCTTATAAGTGTTTATTTACATAGAGTGAATTTTGTTGAATTGGCGACGAGTACGACCTTTATGTCCTTTTCGTTTCTGATTAATGACTTTTGGTCCTGCTCGTTGTCTTTTGTCTGGTGGCGAATTAACAACAACAAACTCTCAAATATACCCTTTTAATTGAACTTTGTTTTTGGTTACTGAAAATCAACAATCTTCAAGTAGAGAATAGAAGAGAGTTCATTGATTACAAAAATTGGGAACAAAAAAGATTTTAATTAAAAGAAAAAAATTAAATTAAGGTGCGAGTCTCGAAAAGCCGTTAGAAGATGATTGACTACCGAGTTACTCGAGGCGGCAAGAGATGGCGTTATTTTTTCCCATAGGAATACAAGGGATTTATTACATTTCATTTTAAAGATTCCAGCTAACTTAAGGGTAAAAAATTAATTATTTTTTTAAGACAATGATTACTAATTTAATTATCTATAAGATATAGAGCGAATTTTTTTAAAATATCTTTTATTTAATGCAATTAATCTAAAAAAAAAATTATTTTTTCGAAAATCAAAAAAAGGGCTTCTATAAGTTGTAGATATTTTAAATAGCTTTAATTTAAAAAAATTTGAGGTCGAGAGCTTCAAAATTGTGGCCGCAGGAATCTCCCAAAATTAGCACCCCGAGACGCGCACCTTAAGGATGGATATCACTTGCGCAAAATAAATTAGACAAGCGATGTTAGTTAATTAAGGCTATCTATTTGGCTGAGGTTTTCTTTTTGAAACATTTCAGCTTTAATAAGATAAAATTATCATAAGAGATATATATGAATATCAAGTCAGGTTGTATTTTAATTTAAATAAAAATATAAAATAAAAATTCTAATGAATGGTTGTCAGTCTAATTACACAGCGAGTCAGAAATTTTTTCCCAATGGTCTTTTTTTCTCCGATTATAAAAGTTAATCAAACATGAGGTAGAATATTTGAATTTGTGGCAGTCGCATAAAGTCTGAGCGCCTCGACTCCCTTTGCCATAACTAACATGCATGCCTTTGGTGGATTCATGGTGGCCTAATCACAAGGCGTTCCCAGCATACAATATGCACTGAGAATTATTAACTCATTTTCTTTCTCATTTATTTAATAGACAAAATCTTTCCACAATTAGAGAGTGAAATTAATTTTTAAAAAAATATTAGAGTAAATTTTGAAAAATAGAACGTAAAGTATTAATACTAGTTGTCCTGTATCTCAACTCCACCTCATGGCAAAAAATTATTAAGATGCCTCCTCCTGAGGAAGGAAACGGGAACCCATCTCAGTATTATTCCCATGAAAGTTACTCCGAGTAACCACAATGTGTTAAGTCTGACATTAAGAGAGAGAGAGAGACACTCATCAGTAAAAAATATTTATTCGTATAACGCCTTCCCCCTCCCCCTACTCACCATTTTTGTTGAAAAAAAATTTATTAATACATTATTATTTATTATTTTATTTATAAGATTTTAGCAATAATTTAGAAAATTGCTCGCTGTGGCTAATATTCGCGCCTCCCCTAAGACTAGTCCGCGCCTCCCTAGGAACAGTTTGGAAAACGCTATACTATACCATATACTTAAGGCTCTAGCTAGCAGGTGGGGACTTAATTGTGGCGCTGACTGTACAATTCAGTTAAGATTACAAAGATTGTTATATCTGTGACAATCTCATTTGAATGAATTGTACCTGAAGAAGATCAGAGAATGAGTGGCCGAAAGGTTGTAATTTTTACAAATAAGCCACAGTTAAATCGAAAATCATATTCTTTTATTTATAAAAAATCATATTCTTCATCTAACCTTCCCTGGAGTCAAGTGGCTAAGCTGTGAATTACGGAGTCTGAAATCTCAACACGCCTCGGGTTCGAATCAAGTTTGGCTCAAATAATTCAAACATTTGACCGAAGTCTCCTTTTAGGGTAGGAAACAAGGAGAAGAACTGATCCCACTGGAACAAAGGGCCAAAGTGCTTTAAAAATGAGGATTACTGAATCTTAAAATCCATCCAACTAGCCTTACCGAAAGAAAAAATAATACTAAATTAACATTTAGAAGAAAGAAAATTTTTTTTTAAGTTGAAGCGATATTTTATCTTTAATCATCATCGTAAGTATTCTGCTTCCTCTCGCAGATCCGTTAGTGGTAATTTTTCTTTTTCCATTCCTGCCTTTTCAACCAGTCGTATCCATCTCTCGCCTTCAATTCATCATCTCCTTCTCCATTTCTTCTCCCATTCCTTCCAGTACATTTTTCATTAAACAATTCCTTCTCAGAATTATGTTTCGTTCCTCTTACTCCTACTCATTACCTCTTCATTCCTCACCTTGTCTGACCTATCCTTCTCCAAATCCAAACTTCAAAAGCTTCAATTCTTTCCTTATTTCTCTTCACATCTCATATTCATACATAAGCACACTCCAAACGAAATACTTGGCCAATCTTATCTTCAAACCTAAGTCCATTTTTCTGGTCAAAATCCTCTTCTTTCTATTAAAAGGCGACCTTGTCTTGATCTCTCTTTCGCTCTTCCATCTTTAATACAATTAGTTATCATATGTAGAGAACAAGTGAATTTGTCAGTTAGGAATTGAAGGGGTCGGCTGCAGATAGTGCTAACCCACAATTACAACAAACCCGACTTTTCAGCACCATCAACTGAGCAAAGGTCTGTACTAATTGTACAATTTCAGCCTGATATAGCCATTAGAGTTCTCTGACAGTAGCAAACAAACAAACAAACCTCCTTATTGGTGTTTTGTTTGTTTCCAAAGTTTAAAATTGAAATTATCTAAGAACTAAATATTTGTGGGTAGCACTATCTGCGCCGGCCCCTTCTATTGTGACAGAGCTGATCTCCCAACCTGGGGAGTCCATGTATCTGATATGGCTCAAAGAAGGACTTTTGCGACTAGTTAACTATATAAATGAATTTGTTTTAATCAGTTAAAAATAAAACTAGTCTTTTTTGGAAAATTTTTGCTACACGGGTCTTTTAAATGTAGTCCCTTTAAAGATTAGAAATAGAGCTAATTAAAATTAAAACTTTCTGTCCGAAAAAATATTAAAATAATCTCATTTGAGGATTCTTGCTGGGTGACTATCATTCTATTTAATTGATAAAGGACTTCAGGATGTCATAGCCGAACTGAGTATATTTATAGATTAATGCGTAAATAAGAGAAAGTTAAAATAGGATGTCAAACAGGAGAGCCTCTATCAATGAGATTTTCATTTGATAGAGGCTCTCCTGTTTGGCTACGTATTAATCTAATCATTGAACAACCACTTCTCTCATCGATAATGAGTAGGCCTACATGTATATATAGGGTCTACAGTGTATAAATTAAAAGGTTTATTTTTTATTACAGAGTTTGTAATAATGCGCCCTTTGCCATTTCATCCTTGTCTTGATCTCTTTCTAATAAAAAATAAATAATTTATTTAAAAAATAAACTTTTTAATTTATATATATAACTAGCCGCGCCGCCGCCTTCGGCGGGCTCCGCGTCTACCAGGGGCTGCCCCCTGGACCCCACCAGCTGCTAGGGCCGCCTGCGGCGGACCCTCGCCTTTTCTTAATTATGAGAAACTGGCTGGGTCAGACGGGGGGGCTAGCCCCTGGACCCCCACCAGCTGGCTCGGGCCGCCTGCGGCGGACCCTCGCCTTTTCTTAATTATGAGAAACGGCTGCCGTCAGAGCGGGGGCTACGCCCCTGGACCCTCCACCAGCTGGCTCGGGCCCGCCTGCGGCGGACCCTCGCCTTTTCTTAATTATGAAAAGAAAATTTTTTTTTTTTTTTTTTTTTTTTAAACATTCACACTTTTTTCTCATTTACACTCACAATCACACAGTCTTTTTGACAACTTAGGCCATTTAAGACTTTAGACGATAACCGTTATTTATTATTATACATATTGGGGTCCAGGCATTTTATATAAGCCATTTGGTATCCAAATGCCTTATATAAAATCATCGGACTGCCTGGGGTCCGAACCCGCGACGTTTGGTATACGAGGTTAGCACGCTAACCTCTACGCCATGCCCCGAGGGCGAAAAGAAAATTATTACTACGTATTCCAGTTCAGTGCCTGCTTGAAGATTTGTTTACATTCAAAGAATACACAACTGCAAAGAATACTTAAATATTTCTCTATACATTTCCTATGGGAGAAATCGTAACTTTAGCAATTAATAACTCAAAAAGTTATAGGAATTTCGGGACCCGAGTATTTTCCGGGACTCTCCATAACGTCCTTTATAAGACTGCAAAATTTCGTTTCAAAATTCCAACGGGAAGTTGGTCAAACAGAGCGTGACAGACGGACGGACAGACGGACACACCGCAATTATTATATATTTATTTATATATAGATTTTAATTTATATATATAGACTACTATAAGTACAGTGAGGGACAATATTAAGTTCCACCCATGAGTTTTCTACTTGTGATTATTTCATTGTTTTAATAAAAGAAAAAGAAAATCTTTATTGGAAATTTTCTAGATTTGAACAATGAAATAATCACAAGTAGAAAACGCATGGATGGGACTTAATATTGTGCCTCTCTGTACATAAATATACTCATTTTGGCTGTGACAACCTGAAATCAGAGGCGTACCGAGCCAGTTGGGGGCTGGGGGGCACCAGAAGAGGGGGCCTATATTGAATTTTTTTTTTTGGGGGGGGGTGCTCATCTTTAAATATCCTTCTCCTCCATACACAAAAATATTTTTAAATACCGTATATCCCTGAACCCCAAGGGCCCCGGGGCCTCTCAAAGGGAAATTTTCATTAAATTTTGTTTTTTTTTTTATCTAAATTTTTCAGTTTTTACTGAGCCCTGAGGGCCCCGGGGCCTCTCAAAGGGAAATTTTCATTAAATTTTGTTTTTTTTTTATAAATAAGAAATTATATATAATATTTAAGATATTATATACATCGCGTAGGTAAGCCGCGAAACGGAGATTTATATAATTAGATATTACTTCATGTACCCGAAAAAAGATATAAGGGTGTGCGCGGGAGTCGAACCACGGATCCACCGATTTGCGCTCAGTGTGCCCTTACCACTAGACCACAGCACGGCATTCGGGTATATTAACTCAGTTGGAAAGCAAATTTAGCCATCGGGAGGAATGGACCCGGATTTGGCGCCACAAATTCCTCCGTCAACCTGGTGCAATCCAGTTGGAATATTTGAGACGACCTCAATTTTAACTAATTTATAAATAAGAAATTATATATAATATTTAAGATATTATATTGCTGTGGTCTAGTGGTAAGGGCACACTGAGCGCAAATCGGTGGATCCGTGGTTCGACTCCCGGCGGCACACCCTTATATTTATTTTTTTTTATCTAAATTTTTCCGTTTTTGCTTGAGCCCTGAGGGCCCCGGGGCCTCTCAAAGGGAAATTTTCATTAAATTTTGTTTTTTTTTTATCTAAATTTTTCCGTTTTTGCTTGAGCCCTGAGGGCCCCGGGGCCTCTCAAAGGGAAATTTTCATTAAATTTTGTTTTTTTTATCTAAATTTTTCCGTTTTTGCTTGAGCCCTGAGGGCCTCGGGGCCTCTCAAAGGGAAATTTTCATTAAATTTTGTTTTTATAAATATATGGGGGCCTATGCCGGCTCGGGGCCGGGGCGGACCGCCCCCCTCGCCCCCCCCCCCTCGGTACGCCACTGCCTGAATCCTTCATTAATTAAATAGAATATTAAAATAATCGGCAAGTGAAAGTCAAATTGCACCAGCATATTTATTTATATTCCAAAAGATGTTTTTAGCAATCTTTAAGCTTAAATAATTCACTTAAACTGATTTAAATTAACTTAGAAAAAGTTTTCCTTTCAACAAAATAAAAAGAAAATTAAATTATGATTTTCTCACTTTTTAAATTATAGTTTCTATTAAAAAGTTTTAATAATTTTTCTTCAGACTTTATGGGATGAATGAAGTCTCTATAAATAGAGAGAGCCAGAGATAGGGAGCATTCCAGCTTCCAACCGATTTCAAAGATTTAAGCCAACTTTCGACATGGTCTAAGCCCTTTCCGTACATGAAAGGGCCTGGAATGCCCTGGAACGACGTATAAGAGCTAAGAGTATTCTTGTCTGCCTTGATACACCCAAGTAAACTCTCTAATTATTTTAATTAAATTTCAGCCTTTTTGAGATTTTAATACAATTATAGATATTTCTTGAAAAATTAAAACGCAGAGTGAGAGTGAAAAGAAGAGAGGAATTTCTTTTTTTAAGAAATATTGTTTAATTTTTGAATTTCAATATGAAAATATTAAAGGTATCCACACCGAATTATTGGGTAGCTCTATCTCAAAAATAAAAAGAAACCTCGTCCATTTTTTAATATACCTCTAATATATGTATCTATGAAAATCACTTCACTTCAAAAAATTCTTCTAGATCAGCGTTTTCCAAATTGTGCCTCCCTAGGGAGGCGCGGACTAGTCTAAGAGGAGGCGAATATTAGCCACAGCGAGCAATTTTCCAAATGATTATAAATAAAATAAATATTTTTATATTAATTTATATTTTTTGGAAATAAAAATTTGTGAATGTATTATTTTATATAATAGGAGGGGGGGGGGGAGGCGTCATATGATTAAATATTTTAAAGGGAGGCGTGGTAACATAAAGTTTGGAAACCACTGGTTTAGAGAAAAGCATTTTTTTTAACCCTGATGTTATTATTTTACTTTTTAACACCCAATTTATGATATTAAATTTTAACGTCGTCTGTTTTTAGAGAATAGACCTGAATGTCCCTTTAAAAAAAAATCTGGTGGGACTGGCGCACAGCACACAACTTTCTCTTCCCTTCGGTAATCAAAAGTTGTGAACTGTGCTTGTCATACCAGATTTTTTGTGTCGACAAATATTTAGTTTCCGACAGTACAGTACATTCGATTTTCAAGATGTAAAATTTATATGATTTTAATCAAAATCGCTGGAGCGAATTTTGAGAAAATCGAAAAAACTGAAAAAGTGCATCAGTAAAATACTATAGTAGTACTTTTTGGTTGATTTTGTTCAAAAGCTTCGTGTCACGACCCATGGGGGCCTAATTTGAATATAAAATTTCAACCTTTTCGTTCTTGAGATATTTTGTTCACAGACAGACAGACAGACACATAGACAGACCATGTCGCGAAAACCACTTTTTGGATTCAGGGGACCTCAAAACGTGTATATCCATCAAAATCTCGACATCGAATTTTTGACCTGGATCCAATACTTTCTCTCTCTCTCTATATATATATTGTATATTCTTCCAGTTCAAAAGTTGGGAATAAAATTATTATTTAAAACACATAGTTTAAACAAAATTCATCATGGAACTTAGTTTAAGTGAATGGTACACATTAAACAGAATTCAACGATGAACCAAATTAAATTCTAAATCTGGGGTAAACGAGGCCAACCTTTCGGGAGAGATTTGATATTTAAAAAAATTGTGGTAACTTAAATTTAAATATTCAATATTAAAGATCAGATGACAACTAACCAGCTGAGAACACCAAGAACCACGTTGAGCATGAAGAAGGAGCCAAGCACAATTAGAGGCACAAAGTAGACGCAGTTGTAGGTGGATCCCAAAGCGTCGTTTGTCTGGAAAAAAATTGTTAATATTAAATTGAATAGCAAAAAAATGATTACTACAATTAATTAATGAAGATTCTAGAAGACTCGCAGTAGAAATTAATTAGTGTTTGGATAGTTTTAGTTAGACTTGATCAAATTATAAATTGATTTTTTTGATTAATTGATCAAGAGCTTCTCTAAAGTGGACCAAACATGTTTCGTTGTTAATTTCTAGCTTAACAACACGTGGTCCGCTTAAAAGCGCTCTGGACCAATAAAGTTTGGGTTATCTACCTTTGAGCAATCAAAAATACACAAACTTATTCAGACCTTATTCAATCAATTTTAAATTTAAATTACGTTTAAAATCTTAGCACATCTTAGGAGCTTAAGAGGTGCAGAGTATAAAAAGACATAAACCATGGGATTGATTCCCTAGAGCAGTGCTTCTTAAAGTCGTGGACCGCGGCCCCCTAGGGGGCCATGGATTCTCCGCAGGGGGGCCAAGAAGAGTAGCAAATGTAACAAATAAATTATTATTGTTAAACTTAATGTTTTATGGCTGTGGAGATTTAATCAGGTTCTGAAGGAACTTTGCCAGGAGATTAAATAAAAAATCTTTTATTTAATTTTTATTCGCCAACGTTTCGGTCGCCAATCACGACCTTCATCAGGACAAATATTGTTAACTATAGATCGTGTATAGTTAATAATATTTGCCCTGATGAACGTCGGCGAATAAAAATAAAATAAAATATGTTTCTATTTAATCTCCTGGTTGCAAAGTTCCTTCGGATCCTGATTAGTGTTAAATAAGTTTAAATACTTGGATTATAATTATAAAATTTAAAAATATAATTGCCAAGGAACCGTAACTTCAAAAAGTTTAAGAAGCACTCCCCTAGAGTATTTCATTTTTGAGTTTCAGGTAAATAAAAATTAAACAAAACATGGCGAAAAATATAAATTTTTGAAAATAATTAAATTAACACTAGATGAAGAATAATTTATTTATTCATACCCAATAGAGAATGGCGGTCCAGCTCCATGGTGATACACTGGAACACGGTGAGCATCGCAAATCCGATGTTATCAAACGAGGTGATTCCGTAATTTGGACCTTCCCATCGTTCCCAACAAATAGACTGGCTGTTGTTACAAACATAGCTCCCTGGAGGAGCTTCAGTGCTGTTGCCTGTGTTACACGGGGTGGCCGCCTCGCCTTCTTGGACAATCTCATCTGCAAAGGAGAACAAGTGTTAACAAAACCACAAAATTAGGAGACGTAAAAATTTATTTAATATTATAGTACTAGGCTTTTTTAATATGATTGAATTAATTTCTTTTACAGGATAGGAAATTAACCAATGCATGACTTTTGCTACTAGGGGGAATTTTTCCTAAAAAAGAAACCATTCCAAAAAGATAATTGAATATCATTTTGGATATTGATGGAAATTGTTTTGAATGTAATTATTAGAGACCGGATTTTAAGCAAAATGCTTATTGCTCAATTTTATAAGCAACCATTAGATATTTAATTTCTACACGAATTACGAAAAACTAAGTGTTTTTATGCTTTTTTTGAGTTTCATGCTTTTTTCCCCTTTGTGCTTATTTGAACTTATTTTACTAATATTTATAAAATTTTTGAAAATAATTCCAAAATAGAACCGAAACTGTTCAACCACGCTGATTTTTTGGCAAGGATGTAGAAACGGAAAAATAAAAACACAAAGTTTTATATTTTTCCAAATGAGTTTAATTCTTAATATTTCGAAGGCACAAGGGCTCTTCTTCTTCAGAGGAAGCTCATTCTACACTCTGCTAACATTACAAATAACAGCCAAAATTTTTTGCATAAACAAAGCCATTAGACCTCGGTCCAGTGAAAATTCTGTCAGAAATTTTATAATTAAGTTAGGCCTCTGAACTGAGGCAAACTTTTCGCTTTAAGATATAAGTGATAAAATTAATTTGCCAATAGATAAATTAAGAAAACTAATGATCTATATCAGTCTAGAGATCGGACTGAGGATCTTACTTCGTAAACTTGCCCAGGGCAACTGTAATGGTGCTATTTAGTTGCATCAGTACGCCTTATGTTCTTTAGAGGCATATACATTATTTTCTCTCTTGACATTAAACCCAGTTCCGTCTCCGTTATGTCCTGGTTAAATTAGAGGGTGTAATTTATTGTCTTGGAAACGGTGAGTTCGAAGGTTATTTACCATCCACTAAAATCCATGTGATATGGCACTAGCATCAAGAGATCTTGGAATCTTCTTCAAGAGAGTATATAGAGAAAAAGTCGGAGATCATTAGTTATAGCATAAGTGTGTATTTGGCTTGTAATCGTTTCACCAGTAAAATATATATATATTTATATCCTAAGAGGCAGAACACGCCATATGCTAACTTGAGACCAAACTCAGGCACGTATAGCCATAGCCCTATAGGCTCAGTTCAGGTGGAAATGGATAAAGCCACAATTTCTCTGCACAAGCCTAGGATCGGGAGTTCAAATTGCCAAAATCACTATCGTAAAATACAAATGAATAATCAATAAAGCAATGTTGCTTTCTAATAATCTTTATCAATTAAAAAGTTTCGATGTATCATTTAATATCTCTCGCTTTCATAAAAATGTATTTGAGTTTTAAAAATATTTTAATACAGAATATAAGAATAATATAATAGCTGAGATGAGATTTACCTTTACTTCTCGGTAGTTGTTTAGAAGAAACCGCCTTTTTTTGGAAGAGCCCTGGCCTCCACTAAAGACTGACTCCTCTCTACTGAAGGACCAGGCAGGTGGAAGATGAGTTGGAAGTCCGGAATTATCTTGTCAGGACTTGTTGAAGATCGAACATAAAATGCATTGAAATGAGGGGTTCTTGAGAACCGAACGAATACGGAGAAACTCGAAGAAAGATGATCATCGATATTTACTTAAAAAACTAGAAAGAAAGAATAAAAGAGAATTAGAAAAAATATTTAACTCAAACATATATACACTTATATTAATATTTAATAGGTAATTTAGAAAATTAAATAATTGCCATCTTAGAAACATAAGTAACTTTTTGAGATAACGCCTTTTTTTTTTAAGATATACTACTCGCAAAGCCCGCCTTTGGTGGGCAATTGCCCGCCTCCGGAAGGCAAGTTTGGTGCAAATTTGGGATATTTCTTATTGCAATGCAAGGGTTAAGATGTTAAGGAAGGACCTTGAGTTCAAGCGAGGATCCCGACTAGGCACAGGACAAAAAGTCTATTTATGACTGTTTGAAGGGTCAGTCATATGCGTGCTGTCTTCTTTTTTTTCAAATGCTGCGTAGCTCCTCCCACAGCCCCATGTCGTATACCCAGAAAGCTGGTAACAGTGTAACTATTTGTCTCTCTAATTTCCAAGCCAACTTGTAGATTCTGTGTTCCCATATTGAAGAAATTTGATGATAATTTATTTTCGAATATTTGTATTTAAGAAATTCAAATTATTACTACCTTACTTCCTGGTCCATATACTATATGTGTACTTAATTTCAAATAGATTCATTGAATGCTGTTTGAAAAAAACTTAAGGAACGTCCAGTTAGGGATGGAAGATCAACTCAATTTATAAAATTTTGTTGAATTCAATTACCATAATAAAATGCAATAATGAAATTTTTTTTCTTAAACATCATTAAATTAAATAAACTTTGTTTTTTATAACCACATCTTGATTTAAAGATGAAAGTTTTTTTTTTTTAAGACAAAATCTTTATCACATTTAAGAAATATAGTGTCCAAAAAATCTTTGACTGGAATTTCCCAGGGGATTCGAATATATCAAATTTATATGATCAAAAGAATCACTGCTTGGGTTGTAAATTTATAAAAGGGATGGTGAAAAAAATATGATGTAACAGTAAAAAAAAAAAAAAGGGTAAATGAAATTGAACCATGTTCTTTAGATATCTTTCTGCCATGACTTTTTATATCTATTTAATTTTCCGATTTAACTTTAGGCCATCAAAAGTAGAATTTTCTTTAAAATAAGGGAATGGTATTTAACAAAAAAAAAAAAAAAAAACAAAGGAATTTCAAGAAAACTTTACAACTGGACGTTCCTTTTGTCGAGTTTGTTAAATCTTGTAACTTATTTTCTTACAAATTAAATTTTCTTTTACTTATTTTTTAACCAACAAAAATATCTTACTTGTTAGTTATATCTAACTTCAGAACAAATTAGATGGCAAAATTGGCAAATAAATAAAAAAAGAAATATATTTAATATTTAAATCTTTACCTAAATTTTCTCAAGATGAATTATTTTGATTCTCTCTGTTTTCTTCCTGTTACACCAGAGAGTTCATTACTGCAAACCATAGTCTGGATACATCCGTGCGAAAAATCTTTCTTCAGTCCGCAGTTTCCATCTAAAAAAAAAAATCAATTAAATGTTTTAAAAAACAAAAATTTGAAAGACCAATTTGCTTAAACGTTAATATACTGGAAGGCAGGGGCAGCCAAAAAATAGAAGCCTCATGCTCACAGGGGTCGTCCACATTTTACATCACGTCTTTTTTGACAATATCCTAGTCCCTCCCCCCTGTCACAGTTAGTCATATACAAACAAACCCCTACAAATATTATGTCACAACATAGAAATACCCCCCCCCCCCCCCTCCTCATTCGGCTCTATATGCCAGCTGAATTATACAAATATTTATTATATTGATAAATAATAAGAAAATTGTTTTTATAAATTCAACTTTGAATTGTGTCTGTCAGAGCATAGAGACGATTTGGGTCAAATTTATTGTCCTATCATCAGTGGTGGATTCTTAAATAACCAGGAAACTAAAGAGGGGATCCAAACTCCATCCGAAATCGCAAAATCAAATAAAAATATAAAGAAATGTAGATAAAATTTTTAACGCTGTTAGAAATTATAAAAAATATTTTATATTCGAATGGAGGACTTAAAAATTGTTCAAAATGAAGAATAGAACAATTTTGTATAATAGTCTTTGTTGACGATTGCAGATGGGGGAGGGAGGGTATATAAGGCATGTACAGTGAGGCACAATATTAAGTCCCACCCATGAGTTTTCTACTTGTGATTATTTCATTGTTTTAAAAAAAATATTAGATATTTTTTAATGGAAACTTTCATGGTTCAAACCTAGAAGATTTTCTTTTATAAAAACACTGAAATAATCACAAGTAGAAAACACATGAGTGGAACTTAATATTGACTCTCACTGTACCTCCTTTGAAAATCCGGAGGTTCAGCGCCCCTTTTGGGTCTCTGGTTGTTTATACATTTTTTTATTTCCTAATTTGAATAATATTAACATCAATATATAACAGTGTTATACTATATATATATAGTAAATACGAGATCTCAACTCCCTTCGATAACATCTATTACAATGTATAAATACACTTCCCCCTCTCTCATTCTCTACCTTATATAAGGAGAGGGAAGAAAAAGCCACATTATACGCACCAGGAAATAATTACATGCGAAACTTGCGAATCAGGACATAAAATGCAAATGTTCAGCGCGCCATGAATTATTAATTTTAATCATGACATTAATTGCCTGGGTTATGCGCTTATGTTTAAGGGGGGGGGGGTGAAACGATATTACGAACAAAGGGTCTTAAAGAAAACATACAAGTCTCATCTGAACAGGTTAACAACATTCAAAATTAAAATTTTAATTGATTAAAAAATATATTTTATATTTTAAGTCTTGAAAGGTAGAGGAATTGTATTTGAATATTAGATTTATTTAACAAGTATGAAGGTGAAATGCATAATAGTAATTAAGAATCACTTTAATGGTTTATCCTGAGGGTTTTTAAGTGGGAGGACAACTCTCCCAATGCCAAAGAAAATATCAAAAACAAAATAAATTTTTTTTTATCAATTTACCAAGAAAAAAAAATTTATTTATATATCAAAGGTACAACTCTCCTCTATTTTTCAAAATAGTGTCCACCATTATTCAAGCACTTGTCGTACCGTTTTATCAATTTACCAATTCCTTCTTCATAAAAGGGATATAAGCTAATGTTTCACAGCATTTTTAAGTTCCTTATCGTCAGCGAAATGTTTTCCCCAACACAACTAAAGTTTACTGTCGCACGTTGATGAAACTGAAAAGAAGCATCCAGAACAAACCGAGGTCTAGGGTTGTGCTTTTGCACGATAACGCGCGCCTTGTAATAACAGGGGATGTTTTGAGCAAATTCAAATGGGATGTGTTTCACCATCCTCTCTACAGCCCGGACTTAACTCCTTCTGAATATCATCTGTTCCCAGCAATGAAGAAGGGGGAGAAAGCATTTCCCTGACGATAAGGAATTTAAAATAGACGGTCCCTTTTTATGAAGAAGGAATTGGTAAATTGGTAAAAAAGTACAAGTGCTTGAATAATGATGGATACTATTTTTAAAATAGAGGGAGTTTTACCTTTGATTTATAAATAATTTTTTTTTTTTTCTATGTGCTGGTTTGGACAGAGGTTAATTTCCGAATTGCCCTCGTATATAGATTATTAGAGAGTGCCCTGAGGATAAGTGCGACATGCACCCGAAATGTCGACAACGAGATATATATAAAGTTTTTTATTTATCCTGGCTGCTGTTTCTCAGGAAGGCTCCCTTTTTCAATTGAATATCTACAGCCATTCAACTCAAGAAATTCTATTATTAGAGATATAATCTTCTTCTTTCTTCTCTCCTCGCCTTGTCCCGCGATGCGGGGTCGGCGGACCTCACTCTTTCCCTTCAACCCTATCATAAGTTTTTACGACCGGAGGAAATAGGACAGGCAAGACCGTCGAACAGTCTGACGCCTGTTGAAAAGAGGAAGGAAGAGACAGACATTTAAAGAACTGAACGACTGCCTGTCCTGGCTCGGGCAGCTCGTGGTCGCCATCCACAAGATATGGGCCCCTGAGCAAATTAGAGAGAGATATAATACAAACGTTAAATTCTGTATCAAATGTCCTAGTCATATGGTTGAATTCAAAATTCAAAAAGTGCTTATTTTTGGGAAAAATGCTACTGTGCTAGCATACAGTTTCGGTGACAATTCACCAACCTCACGCCTAAAGACATTAATTAATTATCTTAGAATTCAATTTATATAATATAATAGGCAGGGTCAAAAGTGTACTTGTATATATATAAGTATATATATATATTTTTTTTGTCAATAATAAAAAATAGACATTAGCCAATAAACAATTCACCTCAATCACATTTATTTATTTCGAATATTTCGATATCAATAAAATGATATCATCCTCAGTGCATACTAAAAATATAGTAAAGTATTACAAAAAATAGTTATTAATCAAAAATATTAATACTTCACTCACAAAATGTCCAGGTGAAAAAACTATTTTTTATAATACTTTACTATATTTTTAGTATGCACTGAGGATGATATCATTATTGATATCGAAATATTTGCAATAAATAAATGTTATTGAGGTGAATTGTTTATTGTCTAATGTCTATTTTTTATTAATAATCAAATTACGAAGCCAATTGGAGAAGTTTTTATTTTTTTGTCCATTCTTTCTTTTTTATAATAAATAATTGCCGAATCGAAACCGAATGCTGGCGCAAAAGCCAGTTCTTAAAAAGGGTGAAAAATAAAAATAAAACATCCTTCTTTATTATGTATATATAACCAAGAAAACCTGGGTCACTTGTAGAGCAACAAAACTATTAACAAATATAGTATAAAAATAATATTGGCATACTACTCACTATATTAAAATAAATTAGTTTTTATTTCAAATGGCTTCAATTAAGTAAGTATAACTTTAGGGAAATGGTAGGCGATTGAGTTTGTTTGTTGTTCTCCGGAGGGTTGTTGCTCTGGACCAGTCCAAACCTCCGTGACAAGATGCTGATGGACATTACAAAGCCAACCGTCCCCTCTTCAAACCACCCCGTTTGCTCCCTGAGGGGCCGAAGCCTCCATCTTCAAGGGGATTTCTACTAAAAGCCGCCCTCTCCCCATGACAAAGTTTCCAACCCTGGAGGGGAGAGCTTATTAAATAAAGTGGCGAAAGCTTTCCTATAAGCATATTTCTAGCTTCTTGTCAACATTTATTTTGTTAATTAAAAAAGTTTCCTTTTCAAATTCTCTAAACTAAAATAAAATAATAAAAAATTCTTGTCAACATATTATCCTTTGTTAAGTATCTTAAATCCTATCTCACTCCAAATCTTTTAGGTAACGACGAAATATGAAAATTATAAGATTTTTAGCTATATGCCTTCAGATAATTTTCTTACTTAAATGAACAAAAATCGTCCATGATTTTTAATTTATTGAAATGTAATCATGTATATATAGGCCTATATATATATATATATATATATATATATATATATAGATATATATGAAGCAAATGGTCAAAGTTCAAATTTTTATTTGCTGCCTTTTTTCAGAGATGAGAAGAATTCAAATCTATCTAATAATATATCTATAAAAGCTTATTTTTTTTGTAAAAATTAAAATTCAGATTGCAACGACAAACTCCTAGCTCCACTATTTTAAATAAAAATACCTATCACAAAAATATATATATCTTTGCCTACGATTGCGAAGATCGTCTTTTGATAAAACTAAACTTAGTATATGACAAGAGGCTGTGAATTGTAATTGCTCTAAATATTTGTTTCGCGATTCTGCTTCGAAATTTCTGATTGATTATATTCTTAACAACTTGACAGTTCAGCTTGATGCTTTCACTCACTTTCCTGACAAGTTGCTGTAATAAATAAAATAAGCATCAATAATATAAATTCAATAAGACATATATTTGGTTAATATTAGACGGAATGTATTGAAAACCCAATCAAATACTTGCTAAATCAAAAAGGTATTTACAAGCCTCAGAGACATCCGGTTATTTCTCGACTGGGGGAGTAGACAGATCGAGACTCTAAATCAATCCAAACTAAACACAAACATTAACAAACATAATCAACCTATTCCTAGAACTCAGAGATAAGCCCCCTGTGACATCCACTATCAAGTCCTGGGAACCAGGAAGACTGCGACCCCGAAAACAGCCTATTTCCATCTTAAACTAATATCACAATCTTGAAAATAGCTCCAAAATGAGAGCAGAAACGTAGAGTAAATTCAACACCCGCGACTCAACCCGAGAAAATTTATTTTTACTTTTATATATATATTTTTAACAGGCTTGATTTTCTTAAATGTCAAATACTCAAAATCATCTCCAAAATAATTAGTATTTTTAATAATTGTATATTTATATTTAACGAGTTCATAATTAAATGTACATGCATTAAAAATTAAATTTAAATAAATTAAAATATTATTAAAATAATTGCAAGGTTAGGTTTACTTACTTTGATCTTATGTTTTTATGCAAATGCTTGGGTTAATTTCTCGTTTTCATTGATGAATCACATTTAAACGACGTTATTAATTGATTAAAATTATAATTTTAGTAATTAAAACACAATAAAATAAATAAAAACTAATATACACACACTTCAAAAAGTTTCCAGAAGTTTCTATGGCATCACCTGCATAGACCTGAACATGGCGAGCAAAGAGTATAAGATACTCTTTGATGGCGAGAAAGTGAAGTTAGCTGCATTAAACATCTTCCGTGCACTATGAATAAAATATAGAAAAAATTATTAGGTCTAATTATATCAATAAAAAATTATATAAAAACTAAAATTTTAATTAAAATTCTTATATAATTCATAAAAAAATTGATATTGAATATATAACTGAATCATCCATCAAGATAGAAATGATATGTAGTCAAGGGTGGATACATGGAGGGTAAAGAAGGTAACTCCCCCCCCCCCCGAGATTTGAGAAAAATATTTTTTTTTTTTTTGGGAAAAAAATTGTATTTTTAATATATAATTTTAAAAACTAATACTTAAAAAAATTTGATTTGTATATATATTCTGGTAAACAACTACAGAATGCACCTTTAAATTACTGATTATAAGAAATAATTGTGTACTGTGCGGCCAGTCACACAAGATTACCCCCCCCCCCTCCCCGAGAAACTCCTCTGGATCCGCCACTGAATGTAGTCAATTCACATTATGAGCGAAGAAAGAATAAAATAAATAAGAAATTATATTATATAGGCCTCTATATAAAATATATATACATCAGGTATATACATACATGGACGTAACTAGGGGGCCCGACCCCCTCATTCCGAAGGCCCGTGCCCCCTCCCCCCCCAGTAGGCTCCACGACCCATTCATTTACATTATTATGTTGTTTTCTTTTGTCCTTTCCTTTCATATTTTTCTAAATAATAATTATTCTCAAGGATGTTAGTTTTCAAGTATTGAATTGCATTAAGATCCATTTCCTATAAAAATAATAAATTCAAATTAAAATAAATAATTTAGTGTTCTGTAATTCAAGTGTTTTCTGATCCCCTAGAGAAAAAGCACCAATCAATCACTTAAAGATAAGATAGTAAATATAAAATTTTGCATAGATTAATAATATATCAGAATAAACGCAAACATTTTTATTCATTTTGAATTATTAAAAAATAGAGAATTGATTGATGGGTATAAATACCATTTTTGGATTGAGTTTTAAAATTTTTCTACGCTTTCTTTTTTTTTTAAGAGCTCTTTCTCTCACTTTAGAATATAATAATAATTCCAAACAAAAGGGATGTTGAGATGAAGTTAATTAGCTGGTCATAGTCCTATCTCTCTTTATCTCCTCTTCTTTATATATAAAAAAAATTCCAGAGATAAAATGAAGCTTTGTCCCTTAAGGTTGGTTGGTTGGTTTCCCTCCAATTATCGTCCCTCTTAGTAGATGAGGGAATCC
This sequence comes from Euborellia annulipes, assembly GCA_023213315.1. NCBI lineage: Eukaryota > Metazoa > Arthropoda > Insecta > Dermaptera > Anisolabididae > Euborellia > Euborellia annulipes. The sequence goes on from JAKCPI010011456.1 coordinate 40,489, forward strand.
TCTTCCTCCCAGTCACCTGAAATCTCAAAGGGTTTATTAATTATGGTGTTCAAATATATATATAAGATTAGTTTCAAAAAGAATTACAACGCTTTGAAATAATTAACGCATGCGTATTTCTCTTGGAATAATTGTATAATATAGATGGAATGGTAATTGAAAGCAAAAGAATAGGATTATTTTGATTCTTCGCAGTATGAAATCCGGTGATGTTATAGCTCAATAATTGGTTCAAAAATTATATCTTGCTTTCTTAAGGGATGTTGCTGAGTGTAGAAAAATTGAAAAAGGAGTGAGCATTCAAAACCCTCCAAGAAAATAAGAACTCTTCAATTCAAGTGAAATATATATAACAGTGTTATATTGGGTTGATGCATAATTATCCGGCGTTTATATCGGCGCGTTTTTCATCAGTGAAAAGTAGAGTTTTGTTTATTATTTTGGTATGAAAATAATCTTCTCTATTGTTTCAGAAAAAAGCGTGTCGAAAACGATATTCGCCATATTATGCTCTACCACTTGGAGAAAGCAGCACAGTCATTGCGCGATCTCAACGAACTTTTTGTCCCACCACACACACCACAGCCTTCTTACACAAGGGCGTCCGCAGGATTTTTTGCAGGAGGGGGGGGCAAGTCACTTCCAGATAAGTTAAAAAAACGTATTTTGATATTAATGATGTTATACATCTCTTAGTATTTAAAGCTTTCTCACCGCGGCAAGGTGGATGTATACTGTGAAAGGTTTTTTTGTATTTTTTTTTGTTTTATACATTTTTTTGTATCATTTTAATTTTCCAGGGGGGGCAAGTGCCTGGTTGCCCCCCTGCGGACGCCCATGTTCTTACAGTGGACATGTTTCGGTATTCCTTTGGGGGAAACACCTGGCGCAACGCAAACCTTCTTTCTTTTGATGTTTTTGAAGAGAAGCCATGACTCATCCCCAGTGTCAGGATTCTTCAAAAATGGTGTTTGTTCGTTTCACTTGTTGGTGCAACATGGGCATTAGTCTTTAAAATTTATTTTTCAGCAGGAGGGGAGGACAATGATCGATCTAAAAAGACCACTCGAAAAAATTTTCTATGAATATATTGTATATATAATAAAATTAATTATTATATTTAGCCCGAGAATATAAATTAAAGTTAGCAATGTTATTAGTATTATTAAATTAAAACTTTGAGTAAATAATATTAAATTTTATTACTTTTCCTCATAATACTAATATTAAATTTTAGCTCTCTCTCTCTCTTTGTAGTACTTTGTGCTTTATTTTATTAATAGAAGGTACAAATTCAACTATAATAAAACATTTTCAAATCAGACAGAGGGTATTTTAAATTTAAAGGGGAGGGGAATTTTGGGTAATTGTAAAAAATAATTGTCAATTTCCAAACAAGTTTCTTATTACTTTCCCTTAGAGAAAGTATTGGCCATCATGCCAAAAATTCGATGTCGAGATTTTGAAGGATAAACATGTTTAGAGGCAAGGACGGATCCAGAGGTGTTTCTCGGGGAGGGGGGAATCTGGTGTGACTGGTCGCACAGCACACAATTTTTTCTTAATTTCGGTAATTTAAAGGCGCATTCTGTACTTGTTTGCCAGACTATAAATACAAATCAAATTTTTAAGTATTAATTTTTAAAATTTTACATTAAAAATTTTTTTTTTTTTTAATCTTGGGGGGGGGGGGGTAATTACTCCCCTTTTGTATCCGCCCTTGTTTAGAGGTCCCCTGAATCAAAAAAGTTGCTCCCGCAAATTGGTCTGTGTGGACATTTTTAAGCATGAAGGAAATGAGCTACGAGGTTGAAATTTTATATTTAAGTTAGACACTCCCCTAAATAGTGAAAATAAGCTTTTAATCAAAATCAGTCAAAAAGTACTAGTACTTTACTGATGTACTTTTTCAGTTTTTTTCGATTTTTCTCAAATTTTCTCTCCAACGATTTTGTTTAAAATTCATAAATCAATTATTTTTTAGATGTTCTTTAAAATGTAAGTTATATTCTCTTTCGTGAAAATTGTAGCACAGCACACAACTTTCTATTAATGAAGGGTTAGAGAAAGTTGCGGGCTGTTAGCCAGTCACACCAGATTTTAAGTTTTTTTTTTTTTTAACACTCACACTTTTTCTCATTCACACTCACACTCGCAAACACATTCACATAGTCTTTTCGGCAACCTAGGATATATAAGACTTTGACGATATTCGTTATTATTTATAATATCTATTGAGTCGGAGTCCAGGCATTTCTATTTAAGCCATGTGGTATCCAAATGGCTTAAATAAAATCATCGGACTGCCTGGAGTCCGAACCCGCGACGTTCGGGTAGGCACGCTACCAACTAGACCAAGCCCGTAGGCTTTTTAAATTTTCAATCAATGAAAACATATATAGGTCTATTGTTTATTATTCTTGAGGCACGTTCCCCCATCCCTTTAGATTATTTTCAGAGAATAGATTGTCCTCCACCCCTTACTGGTTTATCTCTAGTAATTATACATAAAAATAAAGAAAAATAGAAAACTAAAATCGATTTCGATCAAATTTTGCCAAAGGGCATTTATCTTCGAAGGGCTTTTCTCTCTCTCTTTCTCTTTTTTATAGCATTCTACCCCTTCCAATTTTTTTTTTTTTTGGCCAAATTGCACATCCGTAAATCAGCCAATGGCGAGTCTTAGTCGGCATTTTCTTGGCCACCATCGCGACCAAAATACACGTTTATTAAGGCCCTCGGGGCATCCATTCTATTCATGCTTTTATTAGTTCACTTTCACCTTCTTTTTTTTTTTTTCTTTTCTTATTAAAAACTTTCTTTATTCTCGAAAAGATAAGAAAAGGGAATAATAAATTCAAGGGAATTATAATAAAAGGAAAAATAATATTATTCAAGTTATACATTGATATGGACGGATACTACGAGATGGAAGGACAAAACATATTCCCGTTTGAATCAAAAATTGAACAGCAAATAAAAAAGAGAAGCGAAAGAGTAATGTAATAGAGCTATAGATGTCGATATATTTTTGTTGACGATATATACTGAAATATAAGCCTATATCAATATATTAAATTATATGGAAATTGTATTTTACGACAGCTATAGGAATAGCGAAATTTCCCCCACCCATAAAAAAAAGGCAAGGAAAATTGGTCATGCCAAACCTCCAAAAATTAATTCATAATTAGATGAAGCTCAGGAATCTTTTTCACAATATTCAATAGAATTTGGACTAAGAGATTTATTAAAAGCCAAAAGTTTTTAACCAAACTTTACCCCAGACAATGTTTCGTTCACTTGCTGTAGGACTTCTTCAGTGGTTGGCTAAAATACAAGATGTTTATTACTCTCTATTTTTACAAAAATAAAAATAAAATTATTCTTTTTAACTTATAGTCATACAGGTTTATTCTCTAAAAACAGACTTTATAATTTAACATCATAAATTGAGTGTTAAAAAGTATACTAATAACACCTTTCTAGCACCAGGGTTAACGATCCCTATGAAGATAGCTGTTTTGTGCTTGTTCGTGTTTTTACACCCCTCGCGCATGGGCATTACAAATTTGATTTGTTATTTTCAATCTGAATGCCGAAATGCCTGGCCCCCCCAATAGATATGTTTACAAATAAAGACTATCGTTTAAAGTCTTAAATGGCCTAAGTTGCCTAAAAGACTGTATGTATGGATGTGTGAATGGGAAAAAGAGTGAGTCTTTAAAAAAAAAAAATTTCAATCTAGGAAGCCTATTTGACACACCAGCGTTAAAAAATGCTCTTCTCAAAACACGCTTTAACAGGGACGTTAACATCAGGTTAAGATGTTGCTTTTATCTCAGCAAGTGGACGAAACATTGTCTGGGGCCAAATAAAGTTTTGTTAAAAACTTTTGACTTTTAATGAACCTCTTGGTTCAAATCCTATTGAATATTAATTAATTCATAATATATGTAAGTGTTGAAATAAAATATCGATTCCAGGGGATTCTAATAAACTAAGGACCGGAAAGAAATGAAAGGTTTCAGTTGCATATAAATATGAATAAGCAGATTATTTTTGGAAATGTGAAAAAACAAACAAGGAAAAATTATTGAAACAAGAGGGGAAGGTTTGAGCTTCTCAATAGAAAAATGTGAAAATTGTTTCTCATTTAGTTGAGACAAAGCTCTTTTTTTAATAAATAATTACTTGCCCTCGGGCTTTGCGTAGTTGGTACCGCGCCTACCAAGGGTCGAGGGTTCGGATCCCAGGCAGTTAGATTTTTATTAAGGCATTTGGATACTAAATGGCTTAAATAAGAATGCCTGGACCCCAATATATATATATATATATATTCGTAATAAAGGTTATAGTATAAAGTCTTATATGGCCTAAGTTGCCGAAAAGACTGTGTGAATGAGAAAAAAAGTGCGAGTGTTAAAAAAAAAAAAATAAATAAATAATGACTCCGTCATTTCTCTCTCTTTATTACGAATCAATAATTGTTGATTCAAAGAAAAAAAGTTTTTTGAGGAATTATTTGAAAATTAACACATACCTATTCCAAATGAACTTCTATTTTAATTTTTCCAATCAAGGATCAGTATCAGAGAGAAAAATCAAGCAGTAGGAAGACATTTTAACTGGGGTGAATGCTGATGAGAGGAAGCGAAAGGACGTCTATTAGTTAAGGAATCAATCTTAACTCGGCTAGCTCGTGGACACTACGAATTCACCAGAGGTGAGCCCCTGTGTGAAGATTAGTAAATAAATTAAAAAGTCAAAAAACTAATGTGTAGTATGAGGTAGAAAAAAGAATTTCCACAAACACAATTCAAATCAGAAAATAGAGATAAACTTACTCAAAACTGCACTAGATAGTATTTTTTTCTTTATGTTCTCAAAAAGAATTCAAATTTAGAAGTTGAGATTATTTAAAATAATATTTCATAAAAGATTTATATATATATATTTGCATCAATTTTCATTCATTTTAAATCAATCATTATTATTCAAATTGAAATAAGGTAAAAAACAATTATATTCTTATGATTATGAAAATAGTCTTTTTATTGAACGTTATTATTATAGAAAATTATAGAGCTTCTCCGATGGGTTGAATGGTGAGTTCAGATACCTGAAACAAAACGAAATATATTAACATCATAAGAAAATATATTTTAAATTTATATAATAATTTTGTATATTTTACATACAAAATATGGTTTTCGAATGGGGGGGGGGGGGGGGGGGGCGCTAAAAAGGTATTGTGCTCCGGGCGCGAGTTAAGCTCGCTACGCCACTGAATAATATGATCTCAAATTTGGGGTTTAAATTTTCAATTTAAGATAACAAAGAGGAATAATAAAAAAGAAATAAATAATAATTAAAAACACTTGGTTTCAAAATAATTTATTAAAAAAATAACACGCGCAATCCGGTCTATTCTCTAAGCAAAAACGTTAACTTTTAACATCTGTTAACTGCGTTAATTCATTTTAACACTTCCTTGCCTCAAATTGCTACTCTCTAAGCAAAAACTTTAACCCCAAAAGCGGGGTTAACATTTAGGCAATAGTGTTAAAAATTAACCTCATGTCTAGGGAGTGCCTTTAATATTTTAACGCCGTATTTAATGCATAAAAATGGCGTCTTAAACCTAAAAAGTAAGGTTATGATTTTGACAGCTTTGAGATAAAAACATGTTAACGTTCATGTTAAAATTTTGTTTAGAGAATAGCATTTTTTAACGCTGGTGTGTCAGATAGGTTTTCTAAATTGAAAATAACAAATCAAGTTAGTAATGGGCATAGACGAGAGGTTATCGAAGGGTGTAAAAACACGAACAAGCAGAAAACAGCTATCTTCATATGGATCTTTAACACCTGGTGCTAAAAAATAAAATGATAACGTCGCTGTTAACTTTGTTTAAAGAATAGAAAGAATTAAAGCAGGTGTTATTACTTTACTTTTTAACAACCAATTTAAGATGTTAAATTTTAACATCTGTTTTTGAGAATAGATGTGGTTTTTAATTAATTATTTTGAAACATAACTGAGTGTTTTTAATTATATTCCATATTCCCTCTTTACAATTCAGAATTTGTTGAATTGAAAGCCTATTTTTAATAGTTTAAATATAATTAAAGAGGGGATCATTTTTTATTAATAAAATAAATTCTACAAGAGAAGTTTTTCGTCGCAGTTCACATCAGGTAAACCGCCTTATAGTCGGAAAAATATTATAATGTATATTTACATTAACAATAGGTGGAGCCGAGAGAATGTAGAGAACTCCTTCTGTGATATGTTCAGATTCCAAACAAGGCATTTGGTTATAAAGTTCTGGTTTAAGATTTTTATCGCCCATTGATTCGATAAATTCTGTTCTGACTAAACCAGGACTAAGACTCTGAAAAAAAACATCATAAAATATATTAATAAAAGGTGTTCTCTCAATAGTTGTAGAGCTTTGAAAGTCTAAAATGCTCGGGAGCAATCAGGTAAGTATAAAAAAAGATCTATCGGAAGCTTGTCGCGAACGTAATAACAAATAGTTAATGTACCAAATATATATATATATATATATATATAGATATGTATATAGATTAACAGTATTTTTTTATTTATATATATAAATATACATGGTAATTGATAATATGAGTATCAAAACAAGGATTCGCATGAATGAATATTATTGATAATAAAAAATTATCGCATCCCGTCTCATGTGACAAAATTTATTTCAATTGAATTTGGCTACCAATCAAGTGAAAAAAATTGGGTCTAAATGCCGAAATGAAAAAATATTTGGAATAAAATGTTGAGAGAGCGCATACTGATTCTTTTCCTTCGCTATTTCTTGTTTTAATTGTTCTCAACCCTTATAATAAAAGATGATTATTTATTTAAGAAATATTTACCGCCACTCGAATCTTTTTATTGAGTCCATTAACTTCTTTTCTAAGAGCGTCAGTCAAAACAAGCACTGCATGTTTACTTGCAAAATACATGGATGAATTAGCCCATTGTGCATTGACAGCTGTATGGCCAGCAACACTGAAAAATAAAGCAATTTTTTGATAATGATGAAGAGATATAGAATCTTCAAATATTTTATTGGGCCGACGTTTCGGTTTGGATAGAGGCCATCATCAGGGCCCAATAAGTGTCTAGAAAGTATATATATTTTGCATTAAGCAGCTAAGTGTAGTCAGGGATGGGCGTTAATCAGTTACATGTATTTGAAATACAAGATACCAAATACAATATTAATTGGTATTTTGTAACTCGTTACAGAATTGGCAAAGTAATTGCTATCTTGTATTTCGTTACATTTTTTAGTAATTGGTATCTGAAATTCGAGATACCAAATACTTTTTTTTTTTAATTTGCCGCAGTGTAAAAAGTCTTGCAGAGGGAGCTGAAATCGTTTTAATTTATTTAATATTACTGTATGTAATCGTCGTGTGGGTTCTCTGCTCCGGATCTTAGTAAAAACCAGTAACGAGAAGTCAATCAATCCGCCAAATTTTCACTCTTCGTTAAAAAACTTTTTTGCTTTCTTCTTTCAACCAGCTCTCAACGACTAAATCTTTGTTCTTCTGCCCCAGTTGAAAGATTGTTTTCATTTGCGGGTTTATTCATTCTCCATCAAGTTCCAGATTATCCGACAAAACTTTTGAAAACTTGGTTTTTGAAACCTTTTCATATTTTTATAAATAAATTTTTTTAGTGTCATGAATAATTTTATTGTTTTCGATTTTCCAAAGGTATTCTCCAATATAAGTTTAGCTGCCACTTTCCTAAACTAAATTTATTTAGGGTTCCAGATAGAGCCCTGCACGGGCCGATTTTTTTGGTCCGTATTTTTTTGACTTCCCCCCGGCCCGTAATTTTTACCATTCTTCAGGCCCGCCCGGAATTTTTTCAAACCCGCCCATTCCCGCCCGAGATTTAGTGAATGAATGAACGAATGTCTAGTAATTTTTAAATAAAATTTCATTTGCATGCCCGTCCGCCCGAACCAGTTTATTTAGACTTGCTACCCTCCCGTATCCGCCCGTAATTTTTTTCATGGCCTCCAAAGCCCGCGGGCCGGGCGGGTAACGGGCCTACGGGCCAACCCGTACCCGTGCAGGGCTCTAGTTCCAGAATTCCCCCTCCAAAAAGTATTTTAAAATCAAGGAAAAATTTGTTTGTAATTGGTATTTTCAATGTATTTGAAATACATAATTGGTATCTTGTATCTCGTTACACAAACCCGTGAATAATTGGTATCTTGTATTTCGTTACAAAAATCTGAAGTAATTGGTATTTTGTATCTCGTTACTCAAAATCGAGTAACTTGCCCATCCCTGAGTGTAGTGATGTTCATTAGTACATATAGCTGCAAAATATATATACTTTCTTAACACTTATTGGCGAAACGTCGGCCCAATAAAATCTTTAAAGAGAAAAATTTGGCTGTCAGTCTCTGCTTTTGTAACACTTGCTTGATACTGAGTTGTTGGATTAAGCATAATATCGCCACAACTATATATAACTTATATATACAATAAATTATTTCTTCCTTATATTAAATTTGTTTATTTTATTTATTCACATTTTCTTTTTAGAAAGATAAACAGTATAAGAATATAAAGAAAATGTATAGTAAAAAATCATCAAGGATTTACGTGTGAAAAAATGACTGGGAACTGTTGTTCTCAATAATGCCCACCTGTTGACATTAATAAATTGTCCATCATCGATATTATGTTTAATCATATTCTGCAGAGCCAAACGAGTGCAGACACTCAATCCCAAAATGTTTGTATCAAGAATTTCCTTCCATCCTTTAATTTCACCAAATCCTAAAAAAAAAATAAAAATATCTTAATATGCATGCTCAAAATAAGGCTATTTTTAAATTAATCAAAAATAAAAATTGATTAATATTTGTGAAAAAAAAAATCAACCTGGATGAAGGGAATAATATGCATTTTCATATAAGCGAATTTTTATAGAGTCCTTGGGGGACTATTAACGACATTGAATTCATTTAATAAAACTTGCACATATAATACCGGAATTAACCAATTGTAAATGGTTATATAAGAAAAGGGAAAGTTGATTTCAAGGGTAATAATAATAAATCCTATTTCTTCCTAGTTAATGACTAATAAGTTGATTGTTAAGAGTTTTAAGATTATGGGCAGTTTGTTTTTTTATTTTTTTTACACCCATTCACATATACACAGTCTTTTCGGCAACTTAGGCCATTTAAGACTTTAAACGATACCCGTTATTTGTAAATATATCCATTGGGGGTCCAGGCATTCTTATTTAAGCCATTTGGTACCCAAAGAGATATATAAATGTACTGTATTTATGATGAATGAGGGGAGAGTACGTCGCTGACCCTAGACTATTCAAATTCTTTACGATGCCTATTATAAAAAAATACAATGTTTTGGAAAAGGTTTGGGGGGGGGGGGGGAAGCTTTCTCTCTAGAGAAATGGATTTTTGACTGAATTTTTCTTTAATAATTTTTCATGTTTTATAAAAATATTGTTAATTCCTTTTTGAGAGATTATTCAACTTTATAATTTATTGTAAGAAAAAAATTCAAATTCAAAAATTGCCCTCCTCCCGAAAAAAACACCATCCCTCTCTAGTATTAAGATAAATGGCCTGCTAGTTTTAATAGAAACCCTAATGGAAAAAAAAATCTTTCAAAAATAAATTTTATTTTCACGATCGGTTTCAACCTCCTAAGGTTTTTTCACATAATTTTTACTTTCTCTTACCTATGTATATATGTAATATATATATAGAGAGAAAGTATTGGTTTCATGTCAAAAATTCGATGTCGAGATTTTGATGGATATATACGTTTTGAGGTCCCCTGAATCCAAAAAAGTGGTTTTCGCGACATGGTCTGTCTGTGTGTGTGTGTGTGTTCAATTTTAAGCATGAAGGAATTGAGCTAGGAGGTTGAAATGTTATATTTAAGTTAAACACCCCCCGGGGCCGGAAAAATAAGCTTTTAATCAAAATCGGCCAAAGAGTACTAGTACTTTACTGATGTACTTTTTCAGTTTTTTTCGATTTTCTCAAAATTCGCTCTAACGATTTTGATTAAAATTCAAAAATCAATTATTTTTTAGATGCTCTTTCAAATGTATATTCTCGTTTTGCCCTCAAAATTGTTTGAAGCACACTTTACTCTTGTGCTTCATAGGAAAGATAGGAGAAATGGTTGCCATGGTTACAAAATATAAATATTTTCCGACACATAAATTTTACATCTGAATTCAAATATTCCCTACTGCCGGGAACTAAATACATGTCGACACAAAAAATCTGGTGTGACAAGCACAGTACACAACTTTCGATTACCGAAGGTAAGAGAAAGTTGTGTGCTGTGCGCCAGTCACACCAGATTTTTACTTTCTCGTATAGTATATAAAGAGAAAGTATTGTATTCGTCAAAAAATTCGACTTCGAGATTTTGATGATTCCAAAAAACCCATTTTGGGCATTATGTCTGTGTGTGTGTGTGTGTGTGGGTGAACACGATTGCTAAAAAAACGCTAACAGCCAGATCGATGAAATTCAGTATGTACTCCTTACATTAAAATTGTAGATTTCTTTCAACTTTTGGAGTAAATACTTCACCTGGAAGTAGTATTTTACCTAAAGTTTTTTCAAAAAATTTGAAATTTTTAATTTTTTTTGTCATAGTATGATAAATTACTCTATTTTAAAAAGTTTTTATTCTTTGACATTTTTTTGAAAAAAGAATATTTTTGAAATAATCAAAGGAGAAAACGCAATTTTTCGTTAATTTTGAAAAAAAAATTAAAACAAAATCATACAGGTGTCATTAAAAAACATGTAAATATAAAGAAAGGTATTTTTGAAAAAAACTTTTTAGGTAATGTACTACTTCCAGGTGACGTATATACTCCAAAAGTTGATAGAAATCTACAATTTTATTGTTAGGAGAATATACTGAATTTCGTTGATCTAGCTGCTTTGGTTTTTAAGTGTTCACACACACACACACACACACACACACCCCAGACGTAATTCCAAAAGATTATACAAGAAAGTTTTGGGGAAGTCATTCCTGATTTTTTATATAGTTGCAGTTAATGATTCATCAAAATGATCGCCAAAATAAAATTTCTTTTAGACAAGTTTTTCTATCTTATCCGGTATTTGGGTGGTACGAAAATATTTTTTTTTAATTCACCTTGGAAATTGACGGATCTTCCAAGACCGGCGTTATTAATGAGTACAGAGATGCCGCCAAGATTTTTTCAATCCATTCAAATGCTTTGATGGCGTCCTTCTCGTCCGAGATATCGCACTTGACCGCATGAATCTTGCCCTTGTTGCCGACTTCTTTTGCCAAAGCCTCTACCTTTTCTTTTCGTCTTGCTATTCCAACGACTACCAATCCTTTGCAGGCCAATTGTTTGACGATATCAGCTCCGATGCCGGCTGAAGCGCCCGTCACAACAGCAACACGCCCTTGCCAGCGTTCCATGATGTTCGATGCTCAGAGAAAGACGACTAACTGAGTGAGTGTCTCTCCTAACTTGTTGCCTGGTTTTAAAATAACTTCAAGGTCAAAAACTTTTTTTTTAATGAGTCACTCATTGATATGGCGGGGAGCCAAAATAAATAAACTCTTATATTAATTATCAAAAGAAAGATAAGATATTTTCTGATATATGATTTCAAATATATAACGCAAGGTGATTCAATTAAATTCCAGACTTATATATTTGTTTAATTTGCACGAATTTATCACGGTCATTTTTAATAAAAATCTGGTGTGACTGGCGCACAGCACACAACTTTCTCTTACCTTCGGTAATCGAAAGTTGTGTACTGTGCTTGTCTCACCAGATTTTTTGTGTCGACATGTATTTAGTTTCCGACAGTACGGTACATTCGATTTTCAAGATGTAAAATTTATAAGTATGGCAAAATATTTATATTTTGTTACCATAGCAACCATAGGAGAAATTCCTATCTTTCCTATGAAGAACAAGAGTAAAGTGGTCTTCAGAAGATTTCAATCACAAAATGAGAATATACATTTTATAGAGAATCTAAAAAATAATTGATTTTTGAATTTTAAAAAAATCGTTGGAGCAAATTTTGAGAAAATCGAAAAAAACTGAAAAAGTGCATCAGTAAAGTACTAGTACTCTTTGGCTGATTTTGTTCAAAAGCTTCGTGTCACGTCCCATGGGGGTGCCTAACTTAAATATAAAATTTCAACTTTCTAGCTCTTTTTGTTCTTGAGATATTTTGTTCACAGACACACAGACACACACACAGACACACACACAGACACACAGACAGACAGACAGACCATGTCGCGAAAACCATTTTTTGGATTCAGGGGACCTCAAAACGTGTATATCCATCAAAATCTCGACATCGAATTTTTGACATGAAACCAATACTTTCTCTCTCTATATATTAACATATATATAGAGGTACGAGAAAGTAAAAATAAACAAATCAAGTGGTTCAAGAGCTCTTGAAGATAAAAAAATTATCATATCCACAATAGGTAAATTCACTTGCACCCAATGGCCTTCGGCTAAAGGGTAAATGAAAAAAAAAATTCACTTGCAAAATTTCGTGTAATATGGGACGTTATATAAATTATTTAATATGCACTGTTATTATTTTCTCTTACCTATATATATATTAATATATATATAGAAAGTATTGGATTCATGTTAAAAATTTCGATGCCGAGATTTTGATGGAAATACACGTTTAGGTCCCTTGAGTTCAAAAAAGTGGTTTTTGCAACATGGTCTATCTGTAATACAACTGGCTGAGGACTTTCTTCTCCTTTTCACCTATCCTTTTGAACAAAATAGCCCAAAGAGTACAAGTACTTTAGTGATGTATTTTTTCAGTGTTTTTTTTTATTTTCTCAAAATTCGCTCAAACGATTTTGATTAAAATACAAAAATCAATTATTTTATAGATGCTATTTTAAAAATATATTGCTCTCAAAATTGTTTGAAGACCACTTTATTATTGTACCCTACTTCATAGAAATAGGAAATGGTTAACATGGCAAAAGGGGCGGATACAAGAGGGGGGGGGGAGGGGAAGGAGATAATTACTCCCCGGCAAGATTTAAGAAAAAAATTTTATTTTTAATATAAAATTTTAAAAATTAATACTCGACCAGTCACACCAGATTATTTATTATAATTACTTATTGCAAATGATATTATAAGTATAAAGGCAAGAAGAGTAGGATATAAGTCACTGAAGAGAGGGCCAGCAAAAAAGTGTGAATTTTGATAATTAGCTTTTAATAAAATAAAATTTGATGAAATTTAAGATGGAAAAAAAAAAAAAAAAAAAAAAATAGATAATCAAATTAGAATAAAAATTTTACTTGAAAAATTGGAAGCCGTTCATTTTCTTCCTAACTACTGTGTGACTCTCTTTCTAGGGCAGGTGATCCGGTGGATTAGTAAATTAAATATGAAGACATTTTCTATTATTAAAATAATAAAACACATTCTTATAGATGAAGTATCTTTATTGAATGTTGTAGATGATTACATAGCTTCTCCGGTGGGTTGAATTGTGAGTTCAGATACCTGAAACAAATTGAAATCGATAATTATAATATTACTTTCTCTTACCTCTATATATGTTTGTTAGAGAGTGAAAGTATTGGATTCATGTCAAAAATTCGAAGTCGAGATTTTGATGGATATACACGTTGTGACATCCCCTAAATCCAAAAAAGTGGTTTACGCGACATGGTCCGTCTGTCTGTGTGTGTGAGTCTGTGAACAAAATATCTCAAGAATGAAAAGAGCTAGGAGATTGACATTTTATATTTAAGTTAGCTTCCCCCCTGGTATGTGACAGGAAGCTTTTGAACAAAATCGGCCAAAAAGTACTAGTACTTTACTGATTCACTTTTTCAGTTTTTTCCAATTTTCTCAAAATTCGCTCCAACGATTTTGTTTAAAATTTAAAAATCAATTATTTTTTAGATGCTCTTTAAAATGTATATTCTCATTTTGCCATTGAAATCTTATGATGACCACTTTACTCTTGTACTTCATAGAGAAGATAGGAGAAATAGTTGCCATGGTAACAAAATATAAATATTTTCCCATACTTATAAATTTTACATTGCCCCCGGGTGTGGCGTAGTAGGTAGCGTGCCTACCTCCTATTCCAAACGTCGCGGGTTCGGACCCAGGCAGTCCGATGATTTTATTTAAGCCATTTGGATACCAGATGGCTTAAATAGAAATGCCTGAACCCACTATATATATAGATAATATATATTACAACGGTTATCGTCTAAAAGTCTTAAATGGTCTGAGTTGCCGAAAAGACTGTGTGAATGTGAGTGTGAATGAGAAAAAAAAAAAAATTTTACATCTTGAAAATCGAATGTACCGTACTGTCGGAAACTAAATACATGTCGACACAAAAAATACCTAATTTTTGCCCAATCATCTCGTAAATTTGCTATAATAAAATTAAATAAAAACAATTAAATAAACCTGGCATTTTGATTTTTAAGATTGGTTATCATTTGTGATATAAACAATTTTAGATAATAGCCCTCGGGCTTGGTGTATTGACTAGGGTGCTTTCTATACCAAGGGTCGCAGGTTCACATCCCAGACAGTCCCGTGATTTTAAATAAGAATGCCTGGACCCCAAATATATATATTATTAATATAACGGTTATCGAATAAAGTCTTATATGGCCTGAGTTGCCGAAAAGACTGTCTGAATGTGTGTGTGAATGTGAGTGTGAATGTTTTTTGTTATTTCAAATTTTAGATAATAGTTGAACATATGCAATGTTATGATAGAATAATAAAAAGAAAATTATTTTTCTGAAAAGAATATAAGTAAAAGGTAATATTTTTTGTGAATTTACATTAACAATAGGTGGAGCCGAGAGAATGTAGATTACTCCTTCTGTGATGTGTTCAGGTTCCAAACAGGGCGAGATGTTGTAAAGGTCTACGGCTGTATATTCTGGATTACCGGTTGCTTCGAGAAATTCTGTTCTGACTAAACCAGGACTGAGACTCTGAAAAAAAAATTTGATATTTTTCTAATAACTGTATTAGAATTAAATAAAAAATGTTACCAAGGGCGGATACAAGGGGGAGAGGGTAAAGAGAGTAATTACCCCCACCCGAGATTTAAAAAAAAAATACTTTTTTTCGAAAAAAAATATATTTTTAATGTAAAATTTTAAAAATTAATACTTAAAAAATTTTTATATTCTGGCAAACAAGTACAGAATGCGCCTTTAAATTACCGAAATTAAGAACAAATTGTGTGCTGTGCGACGAGTCACACCAGATTACCCCCACCTCTGGATCCGCCTTTGGGTGTTATATTGTTTCTTTGCATGTACAGTGCGGACAGAAAG
Source organism: Euborellia annulipes (assembly GCA_023213315.1). Taxonomy (NCBI): domain Eukaryota; kingdom Metazoa; phylum Arthropoda; class Insecta; order Dermaptera; family Anisolabididae; genus Euborellia; species Euborellia annulipes. The sequence continues at coordinate 55,932 of JAKCPI010011456.1, forward strand.
TGCATTCGTGGGGTTTAGGCTTTCACAGTTGTTTTCATTAGTAAAAGAATTTTATTTTTGGTTTAAGTGTGGTTTATTTGTAATAATTACAAAATTAAAAATGTAATTTTTACAAATAAACCACAGTTAAACCGAAAATCAAATTCTTTTACTAAAGAAAGTGCATTCCGTTTGAATATCTCATTTTTTACTTAATTTTTTGGATTGTTTGTGACATATGAAAACAAGTTTAAATACTTTTTGCATCCATATAGAATTTTTTTAATTCTCTAATTTGTGTGGATGACTAGATTGATGCATAAAAATCTCAAATGGAAATACAAATATACATTTCAAATTGTGCATTTGTATTTCCTATGAATTCATGTATATTTGTATTTCCATTGAATCCATGTTCTTAAAAATAAAATCTTTTATTTTGCTGTAAAAAACCATTAAATTTCATAATCAAAAAATCCATTCGAGCGGACAAAGTAGCAAGGGAAGAATTTTGCTCATTTTAGTGTGTAAAATGAAAAGAAAATGATATTTGAAAATATAGAACGAGTGTTAGTTAGTTTACTTGGTGTAAACGCATCATTATATAGCAATTATGAATGCTCAAATTCCACTTTTCTCACAAATTTCCAAAAAATACTCGGGGGCAGAGGCGTATCTAGACAGTTGGGAGGCTGGGGCGTCACTAGAAGAGGGGGCCTATATACATTTTGTACCAGTGGTGTATATTAAATTTTGTCGAGGGGGTGGGACCTCTTTTTTAATTATACCTCTCCTCCATACCCAAAAATAGTTTTAAAATACCGTATATCCCTGAACCCCGAGGGGCTAGGACCCTTCAAAGACAAATTTTAATTAAATTTTTTTTTTTTTTTACATATTTGGGATCCTATGCCGGCTCGGGGCCTGAGGCTGACTGCCCCCCTCTCGGTACGCCACTGCTCAGGGGGAACTAGTTATAGAAAAGTTATAAAAAACGCAAAGTTATGTAAGGTAAAAAATATTGCACTGAATTTAAATTATCTTACTTTGTTAGACCCAACAGAGTCATCATTTCAAAAAATGGATTCTCATGACCTCAAATCATATTTTGTTAGTAACAGTTGAATTTCGATTTTTTTTTACCCTTTACTTTTAAGTTTACCTTTGGCATAGATAAAGATAAAAATTCTTGCAAAAATTATTTTAAATAATTGCAATTTACTTCAAAATGTTATTAAAAAAAAATGCAAATATAAAAAAAAGATAAGATAAAAGTAACAAGATGCGTAAAAGATGATTCTGTTGTTTTTTGATAAATGTTTTTTTAATTATTTAATCAAATTTTAATATTTTTTGAAATAAAATTTAATTAAATTATTCTTGAATTGTTTTTATTTTAAATATATTGTATTTACCGCAACTCGAATTTGTCTTTTGAGACCAGCAACTTCTTTTCTAAGAGCATCGGTTAGAACTGTCACTGCATGTTTACTTGCGAAATACATTGATGAATCAGTCCATCTAGGATCGACTAAGTTGTGACCGCAAATACTAAAAAATAAACATTTTCTTTAATTAGACAGAACCGGATACGATTACTGGGTAAGGCTCGGTGTATAGAATCAATATGTTGGTTTTGCTTGTCATTGCAATATAATTTATACATTTTCTGTTCGTTTCATTTTTTGTATGCTAGGAGGACACTAGAAAAATTTGCGAACTTGCACCTTTTGAAAAAGATAGCGTGCACTTATTTGAGGGGACAAACGTCCCATGACATCCGGTAATCGAACTCAGATCTCCAGCCTATCCGGGGCATCGGTGCATCGCGGTCTGCTTCCCCTTCCAGGCCACTGGATCCTCAACCACTCCAGCAAAAACTCACATTTTCTTATATGAATGATGAAAATCACTCAAGTTGTAGGTTGACTAGGATGAAAGATTGAAATAAAAATTTTTGTCTTTTTTCAGGATCTATAATTACACTAACGACTGGTTTTTACTTTCTCTTACCCTATATATGAAATATATATAGAGAGAAAGTATTGTTATATTTATCTTTCAACCTAGTAAACCTACAACTTAAATTATAAGATTGCTTGCAACTAGTATTGAAATTTCTCTACCAAGTGAAAATCAGGCCCAAGTAAGAAAAAAAATTTTGATAAAATTTCATATTTATTTTTAATAATTAAATTTTGACAAAATAAATTTAATATTTTAATATTTCTTTCACTTTTTAGACCAGTGGTTCCCAACCGGTGTGCCCGCATGATTGGCTAAGGGGTGCCGCGAAATTGAGATTGAAATAAAATAAGTCAAATTAATTACTTTCATGCACGGCAAATGGTGATAGTGGTCGATTCCGATCCGATGTATGTTTATGTATTTTTACTCAGTGATTGTAGTAAAGTTTACTATATTATATTATGGTGTACGTTACTTATTATATAATATTTCAATAAATTTACATATTAAAATTAATTTTTTTTAAATTCAAAGAAGGGTGCACCAAGTGTTTAATGTTATTCCCAACGGTGTCATGAAATTCAAAAGGTTGGGAAACTCTGTTTTAGACCATTAAAATCGCTTAAATAAACCCTTAGCTCCCCAGGGCGGTGAATATGTAGATACGCCACTACTAAGGCAAGGAGGGGACAAAGGTGAAGGTCTCTATTAAAACTATTTTAAAACTAGCAATTGTAAATAAAAAGGAGACTCAGGATATGCAATGCATTAATTGCGGGTTAGTATTATATAAGTGAAAAAGAATAATATCCACCTGTTGATATTAATAAATTGTCCATCTTGGATTTTGTGCTTAATCATATTCTTAAGAGCATAACGTGTGCAGATACTTAATCCTAATATGTTAGTATCAATGATTTCCTTCCATCCAGTCATTTCACCTTTTCCTAAAAATACAAAACAAAATTAATATTTTAATAACTCTTAAGTAAAAAAAATCTTATATCAAATATATTAAATATCTTAATAATGAAAATTTATAAGGACAGAATTAGGATGGGATCTTCAATACACAAAAGGGGTTGAGAACCTTAGAAATCGAAATATAAATTAAGAAGAGAAAAAATCTTAAAAATCGTAAAATATTAGTACTTTTTGGTCGATTTTGTTCAAAAGTTTCGAGTTACGTTGAGATATTTTGTTCACATACATAGACACACACACAGAGACCATTTTGCGGGACTCACTTTTTTTAGAACCTCAAAACATTAAATCAAAATCTCGACATCGAATTTTTGACAAGAATCCAAACTTTCTCTATATATATTTACATGTATAGGTAAGAGAAAGTAATAAAATCCTGTTCGTATGACCGGAATTAAATATTTATAGAATTCTTATATAATATCGATACTCAAAGCTCGTAAAGGACAAAATAGCAAAAATGAGTTAAATGTACAGAAAAGTTCAGCTTTTTGAGCTTTACAAAACAGTCTAATTAAAAGTGTGCCATCTCAAAAAGTGTTGTTTACGCCATTAAATTTTTTATAGATATTTGAGAAATCATAATATTAATCCTCCTAACAAGTAGCATTTTGTCCTTTACGATCTTTGAATTTCCAAGTATCGATATGTCCTCAAAGGATTATATAATTTTTAAAATTTATTCCTCCAAATTGGAATGATACAGCAATAAAATTATTTATAATCAGATGACAAATAATGGTTTTTTAAATTACACAATGTTACAAGTAAATTTGAGATTTTCCTGATAATAAATACTTTAACCAGACTAAGATAATATGTATCATGATTCTGCAATATTTATTGATATCCAAATAGTGATATGGATTCAGTTAATAAGTGGAAGGGAGAATCAATATAGCATATAAGAACGCCCATTAAATCATGACTTTACATATATTGACTGACTTTTACGCCGGGTCATTCATTCTTAGTGCAAAATATAATTTATTTATAGGGAATCGTCAAAATTTTCTTTTAATAATGAAAAACATATAACCAAATATTTATTAACTTAAATAAGCGAAAAAGGTAGAGAGTTGCACCAAGGATCTGCTTCAGTATGCCCTACTATTGGACCACAGTACTTCTTCTATATTGGTCTTATTCCTATGTGGAGTCGGCAAAATTAATTTATAAAGAAATAAGAGACCGAGAGAAAAGCAAGCCGATCCGTCTAAAGGCCTGACGCTTGACATGGAAAAGGGAAAAAAAGGCTGACATAAAGGAAAAGCATAGATGCCAGCCTTAGGTCGGATAACTCGTGGTCGCCATCCACGTACTCACTAGAAGTGAGCCCCTGAGTCAACTGGACCACAGTACTGAATTCGCTTATTTAATAGATCGCTAAATTTTTCTCTACAAGAGAAAAGCCTCTCAAATCAAGCGTTCAGATTTCTCCGGGTCCAAGGCGCAGTCGAGATGGGCGTTTTGAGAAATCTCATTCGCGGCGATTTATCAAATTTAAATAAGCGAATGCAGTACTGTGGTCCAGTTGTAAGGCATCCGGTACAATGGTCCAGTAGTAGTAAGGTATGCTGAGTACAAATCGGCAGATCCGTGGTGCAACTCCCAGCGGGAGCCAAAATCTCTTTGGCTTATTTAAATTAATTAATATTTTGTTATGTTTTTCATTATTACTTCATGGACCAACACATGATATACCGGTGTATAATTCTTTAATCGTTATTAATATTTGAAATTCCTACCGAGATTTCCGTTTATTTAACCGAGGTCAAACAATTTTATACTGACGCCTGGCATAAAGCCGACCGAAATATTTGTTAATTTACGATATAAGACGGTATTTAAGCTGTGTTTTCTTGACACAGGACAATTTTTTTTTTTTGAAAAACTGTTTTTTTGCTTTTGAGGCTGTGATGTGATTATAGTGAATAATTGGAGATATCAGCCAAATTGGGATTGTCCAGGTTAATAAAACTCCTAGGGTAAGACGTTTCGGCCTGAATTTATTTGGCCATCTTCAGTTATCGGGAATTATATACATAGTGCAAGTGCACATGTGACCAAACCAGGACTCGTCAATAATAAAATATATTTGCTTCATACAAAATTATATGGTTCCTGTACCCAAGCTCAGTATCCCTGAGCACATGTGATCAAAGATCACATGTGCACTTGCACTATGTGTATAATTCCCGATAACTGAAGATGGCCAAATAAATTTAGGCCGAAATGCCTTATCCTGAGAGTTTTATTAACCTGGACAATCCCAATTTGGCTGATATCTCCAATTCTTCCCTATAAACTGTTTTTTTTTTTTCATTTATTTGACCTTCAGCCTGAAGAAAATAAAACGGTTTTTGAAAAGAATTTTTCCAATGATGAAAATATTCGATTAATATAGCCAAAAAATTACTGAAAAAAATTTCAGGAAGTTAGGAGATGAAAGTCAAATTTTGTATGATTGACATGGAATTTATATCGCACTCGTATTTCAAAAGGACAATCTTCTTCTCTTGAAGCTCCCCGCTATCAAGAGCGGCAAGAGTGACCAAGTACAGTTCAGTATAAACTATTGGTATATATTGGAGGTAAATTTTTTTTTTTTAAACTTTAGTTGTGATATTTTTGTGGTTTAAAAGTTAGACAGAATAAAAAAGCTCATTTAATAGTTTTTCGCAATTTTCTCAAAACAACACATTTTGAGTTATGATACTTTAGAATACGTATAAGGATATCCCAAATTATGTCTCCAATTTAAAATATAGGGAATTTAAAATTTTCTTTTTTTTTTTCAAATTTTGGAGATTTTTTTTTTTGGACGGAAAGGGGAGGATTGCCAGTGTGTCCCTCCCTCCTGGGATCATTGCCAGAGCATGGCATGACATTAGTACAACATATATAATAAATTATTTTTTATATACAAATGTCATGCACTCTCTAAAGTCATTCAGACACGATTGCTTCATCCATCCCAAAATCATAATGTTGTCACTCCATAATTCCATGAGTGTGAGGAAAATGAAATGGATAAGGCATGGTTGGTTCGTTCAGAGCATCATTCAATCGTTCCACAGACTTAACATGTATAGTTAAAACGTATTGAAGTGATGTCATACCATTTAAGTATGGTTTGTCCAACAAATTTGAATTAATCCTACGTCAAATTGATATTGAGTCCTAAAAAACAGTCACTACAAGAAAGAGAAAGTAATAAAAACGAAATATGCACTAAGAGATAGACGAATATAATCTTAATAATAGTGAATAGTAGAGAATTTATTTATTTATTTGTTAAGCTTTTTGGCATCTTAGACCAGCGTTTTCCAAACTGGGAGGCGCGGACTAGTCTAAGGGGAAGCGCGAATATTAGTCAGAGCGAGCAATTTCTAAATGATTGCTTAAGTTTTTTAAATAAAATAATAGTTTGTTTTAAAAAAATTTTAGCAATAAGAATTTTTGTGTTTGTATTATTTTATAAAATGGAGGGTGGGAGGGGGTGGGGTGTCATAGGATTGAATACTTTAAGGAAAGCGTGTAACATAAAGTTTGGAAGCCACTGTCTTAGACCATTTAGAACTGATCCTTATTTATTCCAATTTAATAGTAGCCAAATAAATATGAAATAAATTTTTTGTCACAGGAAATGGAAAGAGAATTAATTCCTGGCACTCAGATTTTATTATACCATGGGAGAAGTCTTTAATATAGGAATTTGCCATCAGCAGAACCAGGACCAAAAACTTTTTTTGGCATACGAAAATGAGCGTTTTCAAATTAAAAACAGAGATAATTGGGGTAAGCATTAAATGAAAAATTGAATAATTGGAAACTCCTCCTCTCAGGGATCGAGAGGTTAGAAATATTGACAAATTACAATGTATTTAGGTCTGTTCGATTATGTCACGAGGGCGTCCGAGGGCGTCCGGTGCATGAGTAGTTAACGAAAAGCAAAACGCTTTTCCTTAATGAACATGCGCCGGACGCCCTCGGGCGCCATCGGAGCTAAAAGTCAAGGGGAGTGGGCTGGGACACCAGGCAGTCTGCTGATACAAAAAAAAAATAAATATGTCATTATAAAAATAAATTAAAAGCTCCTTATTATTTTATATCTAATGACAATTTTTGTATTTATAAATAAGAAATTATATATATATATATATATATATATCACGTATGGGTCCATGAAGAAAATTCATAATTAATATTTACTAATTCAAACAAGAAGTTTGAATTATTAAATATTATTTAAATATATGTAATTTACGTTTCTAAATATTCACCTTGGAAATTAACGGCTCTTGATAAGCCGGCGTTGTTAATTAGTACCGAAATGCCTCCAAGTTTTTTCTCAATCCATTCAAAAGTTTTGGCAACATCTTTTTCATCTGACACATTGCACTTGACCGCGTGAATATTTTCAACCTTTTTAGCTAGAGCCTCGACCCTGTCCTTTCTTCTTGCCAGTCCAACAACCACCATTCCATTTGATGCCAGTTGTCGAACTATGTCAGCACCGATGCCGGCTGAAGCACCCGTCACAACAGCAACACGTCCTTGCCAACGTTGCATGATTGAACTCAAAATAACAACTGAATGTGTTGCGCTCTACTCGCCGCGATGGATTTTAAACCACCTCAAGGACGAACAAAAATGTAATGAATCACTCAATGATATCACGATTATCCATATATAGTCAAATAAACGTTTATCTTTAAATTAGCTAAAAAAGATAAAATGATATTGTTTCTAGAATATTTTATCTGTCTTCTCTGCTCTTTCGTTCTCTTGATTTTGAGGTGAGAGTAAAATTTATAAATTCCATTAGAAGAAAAGGCTCGTACTGTCTCGAGAATAGGAGAAGAAATAGTCGAGTCGATGAGGCCCCTGAATAATAAAAATGTACAGTATAATTATTTTGAGATTAAATATTTCCTCTTCAGTCACCGCATATTTATTCAAATATCATCTTTAATAATAAAAATATTATGAATTTATTTGTTATATCATAGTTAGCTCATAGCAGTCCATCCCATCAAACATTAATAAGAGAGACATTGAACTAGCCTTGACCTTGTTATGACAGCCTTATTTCCAGCTTCAATAATTTCTCTTTTTAAGTGCTATTTAGTCAAGGGTTACGATTTATGATTATTTTCATGGATGAATGAGAAGAGCTAATAAATCATTTTTTATAATTAATTAATTAGAGATGATTTTTTTAAATAAATATTCACTAGAACTAAAAAGCAAACAAATTTCTAAAATATAAGATTAAGTTTTTAAGAGGAGCTTTATTAAAGTATTTAAAATTAATAAATGTGAAAAGATTGAATTGGTTAGCCATAGGAAATAAAAATTTTAAAACTAAATATTTTTTCTAATGAATTAACATTACTTGAATGTATTTTGGCCTATAAAAGTAGCTAAAATTTCAATATCAAAATTTCAAAATCTTTTATCATCCTATGATTTTTTACTTTCTCTTACTTATATATATATGTTAATATAAAGAGAAAGAAAGTTTTGGATTCATGTCAAAAATTCGATGTCGAGATTTTATAGAGTGGATATACACGTTTTGAGATACCCTGAATTCAAAAATGTAGTTTTCGCGACATGGTCTGTCTGTGAACAAAATATCTCAAGAACGAAAAAGAGCTAGGAGGTTGAAATTTTATATTTAAGTTAGACACCCCCATGGGACGTGACACGAAGCTTTTGAACAAAATTAATCAAAGAATACTAGTTCTTTACAGAAAACTTTTTCAGTTTTTTTTTTCGATTTTCTCAAAATTTGCTTAAACGATTTTGATTAAAATTCAAAAATCAATTATTTTTTATATGCTCTTTCAAGTGTATATTCTCATTTTCAGCCAAATTGGAATGCACGAGGTTAAAAAAAAAACTCCCAGAATAAGACGTTTCGGCCTGAATTTCATCTTCAGTTATTGGAAATTATACACATAATGTTAGTGAGATGAATAGTTGAATCAATATGTAGTAGAAAAAATAAAAGGCCAAGCAGCTATGTTTATTTCTTTATTAAAGAACCCAAAGTGACGTTTCGGTCGACTAAGCGACTATCTTCATGGCTAGAGTTCAGTCAACAGAAAAACCTCCTACATTCTTTGACAGGCATTTCATAAAATTCATTACGATCTATCAGACATAATGCATTCAGCGCCAAAGTCAATATTGATTAGTGAATTTTATGAAACGTCTGTCAAAGAAAGTAAGAGGTTTTTTCTATTAACTGGACTCTAGCCATGAAGATGGTTACATAGTCGACCGAAACGTCGCTGTGGGTTCTTTAATAAAGAAATAAAGATAGCTACTTGGCCTTTTATTTTTTTTTACTATATACACATTGTAATGCAAAGCGCACATGTGAATTTGCCAATAATAAAATTTATTTGCTTCATATAAAATATGTTTATTGGAGTCGGAAGGAATAAAACCAGAGTTTAGTTCATTCATTTACCCAATACCCAACGCAATTTATATGGTTTTTCTTTTCTAAGTGAAAACTTACTTGTTTTTCAAAAGGAATGAAATTCATCTCTTCAAGGTAAAATTTATTTAGTTCTTTTGATTGTATCCCTTTAGATGACCTTGTGGAAGAAAAGTTTCTCAAGGATTCAATTAATTTTGTTTTCATTATACTGAAAAAAAGATTTTAATATTAAAAAAAAATCAAAATTTTTTAAGAGAAAAAAAATTAATACCTGGTGATGTCATCAAAATAACGAATTGGCGCAAATGATTCTAAAGAGAAAGTTAAAGAATATTATCAGACAGGCCTTTTTTTCTCTTTATTTCTGGTGAGTGACCAGGAAGATTTTGAATGTAGCTAGTTACTTGTAGCTTACCTGTAATAAAAGTTTGTTTAATTATTTTAATAGAAATAAAAAGAAATAGGGATAAAAATAAATTATAACAGAGTATTATATCTAAATTATAAGGTTAAAGATAACTAACTTTTTAGGTTAGAAAAATCAAATTATTTTTTTATTAATTATAAATTTACTTACATGAAGTGAATATCTCATCAATTTCTTTCAATATCCGCATATTGTTTTTATTCACTTGTTTAATAAACTATTATTTTTGATAAATAGAAAGAGATAAAATTAAATGACGACAAAGAGTGATTTACACCAAAATGGCAGATGTAAATCAATGTAGAGTGCACTGGGGTGCTTTTACAGATCAAGTTTAAATTTGAAAATACGAAAATATTTTCTTTTTTATGTCAAATATCATATATATTTATAAACCGGAATATGGGAGTCTGAAGAAATCATATCAATGAGAATGAACGTGATTTTTTGGATTCGAGCAAACAAGAGACCAGGGGACTTCTTGAATTCCTGAAAGAGATCCTACCTGGCCTAATTAAAAATAGGAACATATACTGACATTCTGACTGATCGTTTCTGACTCTAGTTTACTCATAGAGCAGGTTCAAAAATAAAAAAATCCCTTTCGGTGGCATGGTGCACCCTCCTCCCTCTATATTTAAATCTTTAAACTCCAGTTAAAAATGGATTTTTCTAATTAAATATCGAAAAGTGATTACATTGAAATTTGTATTAATCACACCTCTAAGTCCTGGGTACCAATTTCCTCGTTGGGGAGAGAGAGAGGCCTTCTCTCTGGGGATGAAATTTAATCTAAAATTTATTAAAATTTATATTAATTTTTTAAAATGAAATCTAAATTTAATTAAAAAATTTTCAAATGCAAATTTAATAAATTAAACTTACAAATTACCGGAAGGGGGGAGGGGCTGGAACAGAGAAAAGCAACTGCAAGATTGTTTCAGTGAAGCAATGCCAAGCACGTCGGAAACTCAAGTGGGTGGCCCCGAATAAATAGTGTGTGGAATGTCATCGATACAAATAATTTACTTAATAAAGCCCTAAATGGCATTAGCAATCGAAAGGGAATATATATATATACAAGATGAAAATTTTTGGTATAGCTTCTGGCCGAAAGAAATAAATGAATAAAAAAATTTATATATTTTTTATTCGTTGATATGCTATGAAAAATATTTTTAAAATAATTTATTTTTTATTTTTTATTTTTTTTTGTCCTATTTGGAATCAGCTGAAGAAAAGACATCCAAAAGTTCTAATCTAATGCAAAACCCTTTAATATTCTTGCACCATGCAAAAATTATCCTACCTTTGTCGTCTCTCTCGAACGTGTCATATGTGATGTATTAGACGAGTTTGTAAAATTCAACTGGCGAAGATCGTTTGATGTCTTCCTCCTTCAGGTCAGCTCTAAATCCCAAATGAACTGGAGGGACTCGAATCTGAAAAAGAGATGTATGTATAAGAATCTCTTCTTTCATGACAAAATAATCTCGAGAGAATGAATATTTATTAATAAACCAATATTTTAAAAATAACAAATCTTTGTTTTTAATATAAGGGAAATGAGACCCAAAGATAAAGGCGAGATAAAGAAAATATATTTGAATTCATTAATTAACCGAATGAATTGAAGATATATTTTCTTTGGCTGAAGATTGTGTATATTATTGATGCTAAGTAGGCAGCCAGGATGAGAAATAAAACACTATTTTATTATTTCAATTTGCTCGTCGACGGTTCGGGTGGATATAACAATAATTAACACCTGCTCAGTCCTGAGGAAGGGAACGATTAGCATCCGAAACGTCGACGAGCAAATTTAGATAAATAAAGAAGTAAGTAGCTTTTAAAAAATAGTGTTTTATTTCTCATCCTGGCTGCCTACTTAACATAAATAATATAAAAAAAGAAGAATATTTAAAAAAATGCCCTTTTTCTAAAAGTAAAGGGTGGTTATAGAATAATTTCATGAAGAAAACAAAGAACTCTGACAGGTTCAGACTCGAAAGAGAAGAGAAGTAGCTTTTAAAAAAATAAAAAAAAGGATAGACCTATGTTAAAAATATAATTATTAATTAATTTTACATTTAAATCTGACCAAATTGTCGTAATTTTTCTCTTTATTCTCTCTGATATATGATAGGGCGTTCGGCCCATCAAAAATATTGTTTCAATATTCTAGCTAAATGCGTGCTTGATGTAATGTGGCATTACAGGCAACTTTTATAGTCTGAGAAGGTACAGAAACGTATTATCAAAAAAAAGAGATGAAATAATCATTGCACATTAATTTCTCTCTCAATGTCCTAGCTCTCAACTACTAATTAAATTTAATTTGAAAAGTGGAAGTACTTTGTTGTGATGAACTGAGGTGGTGATAGTTGCAGAATAAAAAACAGTAGTTTTTGTAATGGGTTTATTTTTAGCTTGGCGACTGCGCTAGCATTCAGTTTCGATGGTTTAAATGTCCATCATCTTCAGGCCTGAAAATCACAATAGTATATAATGCACAATATGAGTCAACTTTTTTATACATATGAGACATTCCACGTTTCTATATATATAATAAACAATCTTTCATCTTAGTTTTACTTAAAATGGATAATAATAATTTTAATAGCCAAAAATAAACCCATTGCAAAAACTACTGTTTTTTATTCTCCAACTATCAACATCTCAGTTCATCACAACAAAGTACTTCCACTTTTCAAATTAAATCATAATTGATTGTGTAAATCCAATTAAATAGGTAAGCCTAGAACTAAATAAGATTCGATATGCTTTATAAAAGGCATATCTATTCATATAAAATATTAATTTCTAAATTGTTTATATGCTATTCTCATAAATGTTGAATAGTGAATAGAATAATATTAAAATATTTACCAGAAATTTGTTATTTGCTTAATAAAATGCACCTGAGATAGCAAAATTAAAAATAGAACAAAATGTCCTTCATTTCTAATAGAATCGCTATTTAAATATTTAATATAAGTTTAATATATTGAATATCATAAGCTCTTTTATGGTAATGAAAAATAAAATATGTAGAAAACAAATTATCAATTAAAATGGAAAGAGAAAAATAACGACAATATGCATTCATATAAGGTACGACACTAATATTCAGAAGGAGAAAAAAAAATATCTAGAAATCTTGAATTATTTTATCAATTATAAATATTAAATGATTAATGAGAATAATTAATAAATAATTAGCAATATTGAAGTGAAATACCTAGGCAAAAACCTCGAGAATTGAGGAGAGCGAGAGAGAGGTGGCCAGCGGGGAAGATGGCTGCTCATCAAATGAGGTGGCTTGGCGATTTCTTGAGAAAAGCTGCACAGGTTAATTCCTACTCAATAGTCTCCCCTCTTCTGAGCTCTCTAGGCTAGCTCAGTATTCTTTTCTAGGCAGGCCTTATGGCGCCAAAGAATACAACCCTTGTGATTGGCTAATTAGTCAGAAGAGGGAGAAAGAAGGAGACGAGAGGAGGCTTTCAAAAGATATTATATACAACATGAACAGGACTTTAAAAAATATGGTGTGACTGGTCGCACAGCACACAACTTTCGATTACCGAAGGTAAAAAAAGTTGTTTTCTGTGCTTGTCACATCAGGTTTTTTGTGTCAACATATATTTAGTTTTCGCCGATATATTAGAATTCAAGTTTTTTTTTTTTTTTTTTTTTTTTTGAAAAAACACTTTTTATTCACACTCACTCATACACACATTCACTCAGTCTTTTCGGCTACTCAGGCCATATAAGACTTTGACGATAACCCCTATTAATTAATTTACATATTGGGGATCCAGGCATTCTTATTTGGACGCTGTTATGCATTAGTGTGTCGAGCGCCAAAAAATTAAAAATTGAGTTAAGCACGGAATATTGTTTCAAATGCTATAATTAATAGTATTTTTTATGAAATATGTCCTAAAAAAATTTATATTTAATGTTACTTGCTCAATTGGGCGCTTGACACACTAATGCGTAACAGGGTCCATTTAAGCGATCGGACTGCCTGGGATCCGAACCCTCAACCCTTGGAATACAAGGCAGGCGCGCTATCAACTACGCCAAGCCCGAGGGCCTCGGTTTAGTTATTCGTAAATTTTTCCATACAACAATAACTCTTACATAGACATAAACATCTTACGTCACAATATATTCTCACACACACTCATCTACACGCACCTAGACACAATTTCTAGGTGCTAGGTAGGGCAAGGAGATTTCTGGGGGGGGGGGGGGGGCCGTGCCTCATGATAAACAAGACCAAAAACACCAAAGAAAATCCCATTGAAAACGTTCTTCTTAACTCTTATTGATATGTTTTTGTTTTTACTTTCTCTTACCTCTAGGTGTGGAATGGAAAAAAGTGTGAATATATAGAGAAAGTATTGAATTCATGTCAAAAATTCGATGTCGAGATTTTGATGGATATACACGTTTTGAGGTCCTCTGAATCCAAAAAAGTGGTTTTCGCAACATGGTCTATCTGTGTGTGTTCAATTTTAAGCATGAAGGAATTGAGCTAGGAGGTTGAAATTTTATATTTAAGTTAGGCACCCACCTAGGATAAATATTTTCCCATGTTTATAAATTTTACATCGCCCTCGGGCTTGGTGTAGCTGGTAGCACCCCTACCTTCTATACCGAACGACGCGGGTTCGGACCCTAGGCAGTCCGATGATTTTATTTAAGCCATTTGGATACCAAATGGTTTAAATAAAAAATTAATTATTATAATGGCTGTGAGTATTAAAATATAGTTGCGTGGAATGGAGTCAGCCAAGGAAAATGAAAAACAAAATTTATTCTGTCGACGTTTCGAGCGCCCGTCACGCTCTTCCTCGAGACAGTATAAGTGTCAAGTATTATAGATGGCAAAATAATTGGTTGACGTTAATACATACATTAATAAATACATTGTTAATGTTTGTTAAAATTGTTGAATAATGTCAACCAATTATTTTGCCATCTATAATACTTGACACTTATACTGTCCCGAGGAAGAGCGTGACGGGCGCTCGAAACGTCGACAGAATAAATTTTGTTTTTCATTTTCCTTGGCTGACTCCATTCCACGCAACTATAGGTTTAAATAAAAATGCTTGAACCCCCAATATAAATAATAACGGTTATCGTCAAAGTCTTATATGTCCTAGGTTGCCGAAAAGACTGTGTGAATGTGTGTGCGAGTGTGAGTGTGAATGAGAAAAAAAGTGTGAGTGTTTAAAAAAAAAATTGTACATCTTGAATTCTAATATGTCGGCGGAAATTAAACATATGCTTTTGTTTATTTGAAATCATTTGATAACTTAAAAATAAACTTTTTAAAAAATATTCTCCTCCTTCTATAATGTAATTTCCAGTATAAATTGGATTGAATTTATCTCAAAAAGTAGAGTCAATTCAACAAAAATACTATTATTTTCGTATTCAGCGGGCCAAAATTAGTTAAAATTATTTATTAAATCACAAGCCGCAGAATCAGTGTGCCCTGTGTAATATATAAATATGTAATATATAAATGCACTTACCAAATTGTTTAAATTGTAAAAAATAAGGATTGGAGCTACGCAGTCTTGAGGCCGATGCGAATTCTCTACGAAGACTAAATGAAATGCTTTGCTGCTTGAGCCAAATACAGACCACGCGCAAGTTATAGCTTGTAAAAACTAGAAAGAGTGTAAAAGAGGATTAGAAAAAATCACACACATTTATCTCATATATACACTCACATATTGGATAATTGGCATCCTGGAGACATGAGAAGCTCCTCAATGTATTTAGAGATATTTCGGCTTCACTACTCTCAGTTTCGTACTTAGTATAAAGTGTACGGGGGTCGAGGACCTCAGGAAGTCGAAAGGCTTCAAAACATAAAAAAATAATGTTTTATATAAGAAAACGAAAATAGAAATACATTTGGAATGAGTTACCTGAACTAAGATTGGCATTCTTCACCATATTTGCTTGCGCATTTCTCTTCAAGCGTCAGGCCGGCTTGATTTTTATCACTGTCGCGTTTTGTCTTTCTATTGTTGACTTCAAAATACTGGCTAGAAAATAACAAAAAAAAGTTGAATACATTTGGCTAATTAAGATAAAAGAGTGGGAGTACATATTGAAAATTTTATTTCTTATAAATAATATTTTTTATTTTATTGTGTGTATCCCGGATTTTTATTTGAATTAAATATTTTAATAATTTGAAATATTTTTTGTATAATTAAAATTTTAAATAAATGTAGGTAAGCAAAAATTTGCGACGTTTTCTTTCAAAACTATATTTAAATATTCCAATAATTATATATTGTATAAAAAATGGGGTGACAGGGGGGAGAAATATGATATGGGCAAAAAGTGCGCGTGTGCCGAGCGCAGAAAAATTTAACATAGCGCACATAAAAAATATTTGCATGAACAAAATTGTTTTTTTTTTTTTTTTTTTTTTGTGCAGAAAATAAAATTGCACATTTTTTTTTTATTTTGGACAAAACTCTTCTTCTTCTGTCCTCGCTTTATTCCCGCTATGCGGGGTCGGCGGACCTCAACTCACTATTTCCCTCCAGCACTATCATGGGTTTTTGCGACCGAGAAGGATAGAACAGGCCGGGAAGAGACAGACATACAAAGAACAGAAAGACTGTCTGTCCCAGCTCGGGCAGCTCGTGGTCGCCATTCACCTACCCACAAGATGCGGGCCCTGTGATATTTTGGAAAAAACTGCAGGCTATAAAAAAAAGTGCGCAGACAAGTCACAAAAAAAATTAGTGGGAACAGTGTAGTTAATCTAATTGAAATTAATTTTTCTCGCTTGGGGCGGGAAGCTAACGCGGAAAATTTTGCATCTTGGAATTGTAATTCTAGTGCCGAATTTAAACTAACTGTATAAAAAATCTGGTGTGATAAGCCCATAACACAACTTTTAAATATCGAAAGTAAGTGAAAGTTGCGTGCTGGCCAACCATATTTTTATTCTCCCAATGATTTTACAAAGTCATTGAGTTAAAACGGTTATCACTTAACTCGAACCAAAGATAATAACTGCCAGCTGAAAATTAGCACAATCATCAATGTTATCTTCTAAAATGAAGCCAGCTTATATAATACATAAATATAAATATATGACAAAGAGGGGCTTTGTTTAGTTGCAGAGATATTATAGCAGTGAAAGGAGATGTTGCGTTGGTCGGGACGTGTGGCTGTTGTTACCGGGGCCTCTTCGGGGATCGGGGCGAATATTACCGAACGATTGGCACTTGAAGGGCTTCAGGTGGTCGGTTTCGATTTGAATGAAAAGGGAATCGAAGAGATCGCAAAGAAATTGCCGAAAAATTGTAAAGGCAAAGTGATTGCCTATAAATGCGATGTGACGGAGGAAAAACAAGTCAAGGACGCGTTCGAATGGGTGGATAAAAATGTTGGCGGAATTTCTATTATGATTAATAATGCAGGTCTCGTTAAATTTGTTTCTTTTACAGGTAAGTGTTTTGTGCCATTTCTATTAAATTTTCATTGCTCTCCGATATACAGTATAATAAAGACGGACAGCGACCTTTTGCTTTAGATCTGTCCCAGAGCGATCTAAGCATGCAAAATTATTGGCTATAGTGCAAATGAACCGAAAGGAAAAGAGCCGACCACAGATTAATCATATATAGCAGGGTCGGATCTAGGGGGGAGGGCAGTGGGGGCATGTGCCCCGGGCTGGAAAATAGGAAAAGTGGTTCTCAAAAACAAAATGAAATTAGCAGGTGCGGATTTAGGCACTTGCCGCCTCTAGGCAGTGGATTCTTTTGCCGCCCCCTCCACTTCAACCACCCCAACACTGAGAAATACCTAACACGCCGCTGGACTTCTAATTACATATACCTTTTCAATATCAAATTGGTCTAGTTTTCTAATTAAAAAAAAAATTTATAGGTATGTAAATAAGGGTTTTTTTCACAAATTTTGTCGCTGCAGGCGCTTGCCTAGTTCCCCTCTTCATATTAGGCCCGTGATGGAGAGCCTAGGTCAGCAAAATCTTAGGAGCCCCAAAATTTTGGAGGCGAGCAAATTTTAGACTCAAATTTAAAGAAAGATTAAGATTTTAAAATCAATTTGGCTTACATGTTAGTTACAGTGACGGCCCTGGGGAAGGGAGGGGGCGGCATATTATAATATTAGTAACTAAACTCGTATACAAAAAAAAAAAGGTCAAATGATATGATATTCGCAACAGGAAAAAATGGAGTAATTTGAGTTAGGGGCCATCCATAAATTACGTCACACAAATTTCAAGACTTTTTAACCCCTCCTCCGTCCTTGTCACAGGTTGACACATTTTTAAAAATCCCTCCCCCCCTGATGTGAAGTCACACATTTTCCAATTTTATCAATAATAGACTCCTAATTATGCTAATTAAAAATAAAAAATTAATCATCTTGTGTCCATCGACTTTGGACCCACTCCATATTATTTATTACTGGTAAATCAGGCGCTTCATTTTCATTCTGAATTTGGACGTCAGGAACATCCTTGGTGTCAACATCTCGAATTTTGAAATGTGACGTCACAAGGTTTTTCACCCTCCCCCCTGCCCCTTGTCACATTCTGGTGATACCCTCCCCCCTTTTAGGTGTGACGTTATTAATGGATGGCCCCTTAGGAGGAAAGAGGATAATTTACTAAAAAAAAAGGTAAAACTGAAAAATATGGGTTAAAAAAATATATTAAATTTTGCCCCCCTAACGAATCTCCTAGTTCCGGCCCTGATATATACAGTATATTATTAGTATATATCTCTTTGAGATTGAAAACAGAAATACGATGAAAGATGAAGAAAGAAGGATTAAAGTATTCTCTTTCATCGTTGCCAACTATATGTTATATATATATAGCTATTATTATATAATTAGTCTATGGAGCTGACACAATTAAAGATTATTATTTAGAAGAACTTACCTTCCTATATTATTGAAAATTTTTTAAGTCTTATAATTTTTTTTCAATCTCATCGAGGTCAAATAGTTTTTCTTGGAGTTTTTTTTTTAAATCAAGTGTTATTTAGTCTTGTTTTTTCAATTTTCTTTTCAACAATACTCAAGTTTTATTTATTAATATTTAATAATTTCACAATTTCTTCACTAAAAATTAACAATTTTGTTTTTAATTTATCGCAGGTGATGAAAGTACTGACGGTTGGAAAAAAATGTTGGATACCAACGTTTATGGGCTGAGTCTTTGTTGCCGTTATGCTCTACAATCTATGAAGAAACATAACATCGATGATGGTCACTTTGTTAATATTGATAGGTATTTTTTTAAATAGATTATTTATTTCATAAAATTTCTTTTTTAATATTCTTTTATTTATTTCTATTTCAGCATTGCTGGGCATATTTTGCCCTTGGGTGAATTAATTAGTTTCACGATGTACATCGCAAGCAAACATGCAGTGAAAATTCTTTCGGATGGTCTTAGGAAGGAACTTGCAGGTCTTAAAAGCAATATTCGTGTATCGGTAAGTTCTAATAATGCATTTTAATAATTTTAGTGGTCTTCAAATTGCTGGAGTATTATAGAACGTCTCAAACAACTCTTCTCTTGTAAATATAATTCCTCAATTTTTCGTTGCAATCGAAACGAGACCCTTAAAAATCAAAATTGTAAAAAATTTGTAGTCTATATGTTACGCCGAATTGACGAAAGTGCCTATTTCATGAAATTGGCAAACATTTTGTGGCCGAATTCGTGAAATAGGCATAAAATTGCCTAATTCGTGAAACCGGCAGAGGACTTGCCGATTTCATGGCAATTTCGTCGATTCGGCGTAACATATACATACCTAAAAAAAGTTTTATGAAATTTGTTAATTTAATTTTAAAATATTACCTGATACTCAGAGACTTTTGTCCAAAAGATATATATTTCAAAATATTGATTTCGTTCAGAATAATTTGCAATAGATTAAAAAAAAAAATCAATGTTATAAAGACACTTTAAGATGAAATTTTATACTCTCTGATTTCATTTTCTTATTCCGGTATTTTGGAATTGTAATAAGAGGTTGAAGAAACGAACTATATATACAGCTTGTTAGGAAAGGGGAAGATGAAATGATGAATAGCTCTGAAAATTCGTGATCTCTAAATATATTCTCTCGAAGTGTGAGTCTTTGAATGATTCACTCCTTTATGAAGAAGTCTTGATTTCATTGAAAGGAAGATGGCAAGATGGAGCATTAAAACACTTTGGATGGTTAAAGAGACATATTCCGGATGGTATTGGTCAGAAGTAGGTAATGATGAAATGTCTTTAGAGCTTATCTAAAAATTTTCCTTCAGTGAATATCAGGCTGCAACATAAAATATATTAGGTAAATGAATTAACAATTGAATCGAGTGCAATTAAATTTTCTTGCATTTTCACTTCAAATAACGATCTCAGTGATATATTTGCTAAAGACAAAGAAAGAATTTAAAATTAGGAGATAATTAATATATTTTCAATATTAAAATATATGTGATATTGTTAATATATGATATTTCAGAATGTTAGTCCAGGTTATGTGAAATTTACTGATTTTTTAACATCGAGTAACCCCCCTGAGAATGCTATAAAGCATTTAAATGAATTGAAATCGTTAAAGGCAGAAGATATTGGAGATACAATCATGTATATTCTCTCAACGCCACCGCATATCAATGTAAGCATTAAAAAAAAAGTTTTTTATTTAGAAATAAATCCCTTTATTTATTTTATAATTTAAATCTCTTTATTTTAGATTTCTGAATTGATGGTTCATCCTACAGGGGATAATCAGTAAAATATATGGAATATCGAACTTTTGAATCTCCACAAATTATAATTATATTTTTTGTTCCTTGTCCTCAATTTATGTTTAATTAAAACATATATAATATTCGAATTTTTTCTATATATATAATGTGACGGAAGGTGTTAATTCCGGCTTTGAATTGGATCTCTTATGATAATGATTCCCAAATTGTGTGCTACTCCTTAGTGAGTGACGATTATGCTCTAGATGGCCCTGCGGCATTGGTTCTTAACCAGGGATGTCCGCACCCCTAGGGACTTGAGAAAGCATTTTGGGGGGTGAATTAAAAAAATCTCTCCCAAAAAAAAAAATCACTTCTTGTTTTTTTTTTTTGAGTTAAAAAAAATAAAATAAATTTTTAATATTTTTTCCGGGGGGGGGGGGGGGTTGGGGTTTGGGGTTTGGAAAAAAAAAAAAAAAAAAAAAAAAAGAAAAAAAAAAAACACAAGATGTGGGCCCCTATGCATAGCAACTTGAAATTTACAAGTGCGAAAGGGATGACCTTTTTTTTTGGTCGACCGGTTATAGGGGTGCGAGAGTATATTATATATATAATGACTGCAAGGGGTGCTGATTACTGAAAAGGTTAAGAACCACTGCTCTTGGATAGATCTACCAATCTAACGTTTCCCTTCGAAATTATGACTTGTATGTGGCATTAGAGTGAGCCGCTGATGAAAAAGTGCTGTTAACTGCCTTCGAAATATTCGGAGAAAATACTCAAAAAGTTATTTTTCTCATTTGCCA
This sequence comes from Euborellia annulipes, assembly GCA_023213315.1. Lineage (NCBI taxonomy): Eukaryota > Metazoa > Arthropoda > Insecta > Dermaptera > Anisolabididae > Euborellia > Euborellia annulipes. Next base: position 77,338 of record JAKCPI010011456.1, read on the forward strand.
AGAAACATCTATCCTAATAGATTAATACTTAGGTATCCGCAGAAAAATTCCGATATACTGTAGGATCGTACCTTATGTATATTAAGGCAGTCGGAAATCAAAATAAAAGTTTGGGAATCTCTTCATTAAGTAATTAATTCGAACCAAAGGGGTCATTTTACATTCAATGCCAAGTCAAGGAGGATCTCACCATTTAGTTTTAAACAATCTTGTAACGTAAACAGGCATCTTGCTTGAGGGGCGGAGTTTTGAAGTAAAATTTGTTTCTTTATATAATGTTTAGAGTTAGACTTTTTGCAAGTCGCCCATTCAAACTATTTATCTTGTTATTTTTCTCATCAAAAGTTTTATTGAAATTTCTTGTTCATTTCGCTATTTTAGGGAAGGATCTGAAAAGTAAAAAGAAGTACAGAACTAACTATTCATGTTCTGGAAGTGATTATTATGATCTGTTAAATATTGTTATAATTTTTTGTATTTATATGTCTATGAATAACAATTAAATAAAGTTTTGGAAGCAAAATTTTTGAATTTGTTTTTGCAAGTGGCCTGTGAATACAAATTAATTTTGACACCCCTGATTCATAATTAATTTTAGTTTATAGAAAAATAAATGGATGAATTACCAAAAGTTATTTTCGTGTCTTCAGAACTATTTTTACATCTTTTCAATAAAAATAAATTCAAAAAAATAAGTTGTTTTGAAGATGTTATTTTTTTTATTTTTAATTACAACTTCCAATAAATGTAATATATAAAATTTCAAACATTTAATATTCGTCTCCTGTTGGTTGAAGTCTTAATTCACATATCTGAAAAAAAAGTAAATGAATAATTCATTTTCCATTCATAAATAAACAAATTTTAAAGTATTTTAAATTTAATTATTTCACAAGCAAGAGGGATGGATATTTTTATTTAACTGTACGAAAGAATTTCATATTCAAAGAGGGGAGATTATGAAAGTACTAACTCTCCTCATTATACATTTCTGACTATATTACTGACTTTAAAATTTCACTAATCCCCCTTATTAATTATGAGATCAATTCAGAATAAATTTATCGGCCTAATCAGATCCAGGATCAATTAAAATCACACTAATTATTTCTGAATTAATGAACAATAATTACTACAATAGTTCCGTTAGTCAGGGGATATATCTGTTTCTAAAATGAATACCATTTAAGTACATTTTATTTATTTAATTAACAAATTATTGGCCTAAGGCCACCAGCCATTTTTACTTCCGTGTTTAAGTTTATTAAATAAATTAAAATTCAGATGGTCCTGTAATTTCTGATGTTACAAAAATTATTAATTATTAAGAAATAGAAAATATTATTTATAATTTATTTTAGAAATACAGTGGAACCTCACTTTACGAACATCAAAACGTTCCAGAAACATATTCGTAAAGCGAAACACTCAATAACATTCTCTCCAAAGAGCTGTCTCCCTCCCTCATGGAACAGACTGAAGTAACATGAACACAATCCGGGACTTCCCCTCTCCTCGTCACTCTTTATGCGAAACGTCGCTCTTTAAACAAGTCAATTTGTTTTGCTCGTTATGCGAATTACTCGCCATGAGAGGTGCTCACTAAGCGAGGTTCTATTGTATTTTTTTTTGAAAATAAAACTACTTTTATTGTTTTTTTTTTTTTTTTTTCATTCATTTTAAATTCTTTCTAGCCCCTTATACCTACAAATTCAACAAGGGAGGTCAGTGTGATGATTCAAAATGTACTGTTTCCACAAATCTAAGCCAGATATTTTTTCATATCTTAAATTATCCAAAAAAATCAGATACAGGCAGGGTGGTTAAATAAAACACTTTTTTAGATTTTGACTAGGACAGGACACTGGTCAAAAGTGGTTAAAACCGTCCAAAAATGGTTTTAACCACAAAATTAATTTAAATTGTATACCAATCAATTTGAATTAATAAGGAAGGGGTCAAATGGCCTCTGATACCGAAAAAGGCCTTAAATTAAATTTAAAAAAAATATATTCTGACACAAAAAATCTGGTGTGACAAGCACAGAACACAACTTTCAATAAGCGAATGTAAGAGAAAGTTCAACTTTTAATTGAAACTATTGGTCCGAAATTCCTGTAAATATAAAATTTATGTTTAGTTATTTTTAAGATCAGTTTTTTAGATCTTCCATTTCTATATGATTTATGTTTTAATTGGATTAAAACCAGGACGGTTAATACAGGGGCGGATTAAGGGGGGAGGGGGCGATCGCCCCCCCCCCCCGAGAAGAAATTCATAACGTTATAAAAACTAGTAATCTAAAGAAATTATGATTTCCGCTCTTTAATTTCAATTGAGTTTGTTACCAATTAAATTAAATAAATAGGAAAGAGGTCTAAATGGCCATAGATGCCGACAAGGCCTATAAATAAATAAAAAAAAAAAAAAAACCGCCCCCCCCCTCCCCGACAAAATTGCATTAATCCGCCACTGGGTTAATACCGGTTTTAACCACCCTGGTTTTAACCGAACCACCCTGGGTAGAAGTAGTTTTTTAATTAAAAAAAAAAGATTTAAAAATATAAAATTTATATATATAATTAAAAATTTTATTGGTATATATTTAAAAACGAGAAAGTAAAAATGAAATTTTTTTAAGCTAGTAAATAAAATTTGTCCTCTATTTATAAAAATAAAACATCCCAAAATAAAAATTTTTAAAAGTGAGAGACAATATCTACTCAATCACATCCCAGGAAATTCCCCAGCACATTTGTTCCTCCCAAGTGAATAAAGCTCGAAAACAAAATATTAAAATATTTCAATCGGTATAAAAATAATATTTACATTGACTTTTGGAGGTGTAGAGAGAATAAAAACGACTGTAGCTGTAACATCTTCCGCTTGAAGTCCTTTCCTAGTTTTCATCGCCTCTATCATTTGTATTGGAGCTTTAGATGCCACTCCAAATTCCGTTTTCACAATCCCGGGACTCAGATTCTGAAATAAATCATGAATTTATATTAGTTTTATGTATTAATAAAAAAAGAGAATAAAAATAAAAAAACTACTTATAGTTTATTTATAAAATCACTACAAATTTGCTGCACATGATGAAAATATGATGGAAAAAACAGCAGATTAAATTTTTATAAAATAATATCTATAATTAGAGAATTTTGTAAAAAATTACTTCTCCCGTTTTCCACTTTTCTGATATTATTTAAAGTTCATTTTTCAAAATGATTCTGTTTAAGCTTGGCTATCCATTATAAAAATAAAGCAGAATTCGACAAGTCCAATATCGCGTTAACTTTTTTAAAGAATTATGTATTTTGGACACAGATAAAGTTTCTCTATCGTACTTCGTGTGTTAAAAGTTAACTTGCCAAAAAGATAATATAAAATAACTTACTGCAACACGAATATTAGTTTTCAAAGCTGCAACTTCTTTCCTCAAACCATCTGAGAGAATTCTCACAGCATGTTTACTGGCATGATACATCGTCAGGAAAACACTGTTAGCCGAGGGCAGAATATGACCAAGAACGCTGAAAAAATTGGTTATAAATATTTCGATCTCAAATAGAAAAATAAGCAACTTATTTGCAGAAAGGTTTGGGATGTAAGTTGCACATTATTATGGTCAATTAGTTTTTATTTATTTACCTATTGATATTAATAAACTGTCCATCATCAATGTTGTGCTTCCTCATTGAATGAAGTGCATATCGAGAACAAAGACTTAAAGCATATACGTTGGTATTCAATATTTCTTTCCAACTTTCAACGTCTTCGTCACCTGAAATTAAAATTTAAAAATTAATAAAATTGTAAGCTTAACAATTTGTTGTTACCAACTAATCAAAGGGAAAAGGCAACCGATTGCCCTTTCAGACAAGTTGGACCCGACCGATCAGGTCGGGGCCGGACTCCACATGCATCAACCGATTAGGCTCTTCCAACACACGAGGGCTTCTTAGGGGTCGTTCACATATTACGACACGCCTTTTTTGACGATATTCTAGTCCCCCACCCTGTCATAGTTAGTCATATACAAACAAACCTCCCTACAAATATTATGTCACGACATAGATCTACCCCCCCCCCCCTCGCCTCCTCTTTAGGCTCTATATGCCAGCTGTATTATACAATCAATTAAATAAAAATTTATTAAATAATACAAAAAAAATTTTTTTATAAATTCACTCTTATAACTTAGATAAACTCCCGGGTCCCCCATGTCATAATTAGTAACGTTTTGTCCAGGCTCTTACCCCTAGTCTAACGACTTGGGTAATATGTGGACGACCCCTACTTATCTCTCTAAAAATGTCAAAAAATAGGTGTAGCTATGATTCCCATAGAGGCTTCTGGCATCCACTTCTTAAAAATTTTTAATAATTCATTAAAACATCAATTTATCAGGACCCTGTTACAATAGTTCGTGTCCATCATAGACACCCTCTCCAAAAATCAATCAACTCCCCAATTATAGATTGTTCAGCTTCCGTAATAGTAGCCATGGCGTGAAATATGTCTCCAGAAAGCAGACTGAAAGGGAAGTCAGGCCAACCGCGCTACACACGTCCTGATTTGTCAGTGAAGGGAGTAGGGCCGTTGGTTGTTAGATGGATCGCCCGACCCGAACTTGTCAGGCCCGACAGGTTGGGTGATCCAACCGGCCTACATACGTCCCAACCGTTTGCCCTGCCTGTTGGCCTGACAAGTCAGGACGTGTATAGGCCCATTAAGTATTTTTAAAGATAATTAACTTTATTCAAAATTATTTTAAAGTGATTTACAAATTTAAACTATAGTAGAATAGAGAAAATCAACTCTAAAATTGTAAGCATGCAAAAATGCCATCGCAATCTCACAATAAATGATAAACCCTTTGGATGATAAGATATATAAGTGCGTAGCCTATATAAATATTTTATTTATAAAGTATAATTACCTCCAAAAGTGACGAATCGGGCCAACCCTGCATTATTAATCATGACAGAAATTCCTCCAAGATTTTTTTCAATCCAATCAAACATTTCTTTGAGTTGATTTTCATCCGCGATATCGCATTTATACGGAATTATTTTTCCTTTACAATCGTTTGGCAATTGCTTTGCTAATTCTTCGACACGTTCTTTTCTTCTCGCCAAGCCCACCACTTGCATTCCTTTAATTGCCAATTGCTTGGAAATATCAGCACCAATCCCTGCTGAAGATCCAGTAACAACGGCGACACGCCCTGACCAACGTTCCATCTTTTTTATTAATTAAATTGCATATAAAATCGAGTTGAGATTTTCTTTTATACACCTGTAAACACTTCGAGATAAAATATGATGAGAAGGCGAATTTAAAAAACAACAGATTATCAACGATAAGGATTAAGTTATTATAATGAGATAAAATTAGTAAAAAACAAAAAAGTCAAAACTTTATGTGCCTTTTCAGTATATAAAAATATAATTTTTCTTTCTCGTCCCCTATATATGAAATATATAGAGAGAGAAAGTATTGCGATCATGTCAAAAATTCGATGTCGAGATTTTGATGAATATACATGTTTTGAGGTCCCCTGAGTCCAAAAAGTGGGTCCCGCAAATTGGTCGTGTGTGTGTGTGTGTGTGTGTGTGTGTGGACAGATTTTTAGATGAAGGAGTTGAGCTACCGGATTGAAATTTTATATTTAACTTAGGTACCTTTGAAGAATCTCAAAATAAGCTTTTGAACAAAATCGGCCAAAAAGTACTAGTACTTTACTAATGTACTTTTTCAGTTTTTTTCGATTTTCTCAAAATTCCCTCCAAGGATTTTTTTAAAATTCATAAATCAACTATTTTTTAGATGCTCTTTAAAATGTATATTCTCATTATGCCGTTGAAATCTTCTGAAGACCACTTTACTCTTGTTCTTCATAGGAAAGATAGAAATGGTTGCCATGGTAACGGAATTTAAATCTTTTTCTTTTTATTAGATTAAAAATCAATTATTATTTAAATTCCCATTTTTTTTAATTTTATTTGTGTCTTTAATTGTTTCAAAGAAAACATATATGTCTCTCTCTCTCTCTCTCTCTCACTTGCAAACATTATCGTCTCTCTCTACTCTTTTTAAATTCCCTTTCCACCTTATCTTCGCATAGGAACAATGTTAATTTCCTATAGGGATTTGTATGTTAATTTCGATTCAAAGGGGTCCCCTTTGGAACTTTTTAGGCATTTAAAATTTTTTTTTCCAATTCTTATGAAATTTTGTAATTATTTACGAATCTATATTGTGTATAAAATGTCCAAATATGAGATTAAAATTTTGAAAAATAACCATAGTTTATTTGAAGCAGTCAACATTTAAAATGCAAGTTTGAAACTAAGGTGCTATCGGAAACTAAATATATCTCGACACAAAAATCTGGTGTGACCAGCACGGTGCACAACTTTCTCTTACCGAAGGGTAAGAAAGTTGTGTGCTGTGCGCCAGTCACACCAGATTTTTTAATTATATTTATTTCTAAAAGGTATAACAAACCAATGCTGGATTTTGAAAACACAAAAATTGTATGTTTTGAAAAAAACGAAGACAAAAGGAAGACAAAGAGGCGGCCAACATCCAAATAAATATAGACAGTGCAATTAACTTCAAGACAGGCTCCGAAAACCTCTCAGAATGTTATAGTTTAATAATGAACAAATTAAAATAGTCTCTGTTATTGCCTCTTGGTTTCTTATATTTATTATGTTTGAAATGTATGTAAAAATATTTTTAAAGGGACAAAATTTCGATTTATTTTAATCATTATGTATAAAAATAATTCAAAGGTTTGGTCTCTGGAGAGGGATTTTTTAGAAAGATCACCTATAAAAAGGTATATATACTGTAATTAAATTTATTTAAATGTGTGTTAATATCCAAAATTTGTAAAATTAAATATAAACCTTTCCAAGTTCAAAATCACTCACTGAAGAAGAAAATCTGAAATGCTATCGAAACCAGCATTGGTTTGTATAGCTTTTAGAAATAAATATAATAAAAAAAATGTATTTTTATGTACTGAAAAGGCCTAAACCTCCTTAATTAATACAATATATATATATATATATATATATATATATATATATATACCTGCAGTACTCGGTGAGTCTACGTTTTAAATATAATAATTTATATTGTATTATTTGAATTTTTAGAATGTTAGTCCTAGTTATGTGAAATCTACTGACTTCATAGAATCCAGTAAAGCCCCGGAGGATGTCAAAAATTTTATATTAGGCACCAAAGGGATAGAGGCACCGGATGTTGGATCTACGGTCATGTATATCCTCTCAACACCACCACATATCAATGTAAGAATTTTTGAAAAAACTATTTTAATTTTAATGCAAACACTTTGATTTATTTAGTCACTTTATTTCAGATTTCTGAAGTGAAAATTCAGCCTACAGGAGATTTTTTCTAAAAATTTATAAATGTGAAAAAAAAATTTGATTCATGGATTGTTTTAATGATATGTGAATATCGAATAAATGAGATAAGAAATAAGTTTATGAAGAAAAAATAACCAGCTACTGCTTTTCACATTTGATAAGTTTGTAAAACGCTCTACAATCGTATAATTTGATGCACTGAGGATGGTTTGCGTTAGGCATACCGAAATATCTGCAAATAAATTATTTTAACGTGGAAAGCAGTGGCTGGTTATTTTTTCTCCATAACCTTAATTCTATCGTCCCAGCATACTTTTTTATTTTTTTTTTTGAGATAAGAAATATACGTCCTTACCTTATTTTCCAAATTTTTCTCAATTATATTATATTTTTAATATGAAATTCAGAAGTGAAGATGATAATATTTTATAAAATAATAATAATAATTATCAATATATTCTTCAGAGTCAAGAAATCATGTAATCTGTAAAATAAGAAATACTAAACTTATTAAGCTTTGATGCTGGCCAGTGGAATGTTTTAAGGGTGAGAACCTCCGTCCCAAAACCCAAAACACCAAAATCTCCCCATATACTTTCATCTAAAATAATAATAATAATTCTTCAAATTCTTACACAATAAGGGTGATTATCTGGAAGATAAAAAATAATATTTTTAGTAAATAGACCAAATTAAATAACAAAAGGTTTTTTATTTCTCCCATCTGTCTTTCCATTCTTCCAAAGAAATAAATAATCAATTTTTAAAAGGTCTATTTTCTAAATGAAATTGAATCTTTGAACCTAAATAAACCAGGGTGGTTCGGTGAAAACCACCGGTTTTAACCAATTTTGACCCTCCCTATTTATTCAAATTGACTGGAATCCAATTCAATTTAAATTAATTTTGGACGGTTTTAACCACTCTGAAATAAACTTGTTTAGATATATTTAACAATTTGTGAGGATGTTTTTTTGTTAGTGCGCCAAAACATCCCAAGGCCCCGCTGGAATCGAACCCAGGAATTCGACCAGTTCGCGGATCGGTGTGATCTTTTGAACCTGACCTCACCGGACTATCAACCAACCATGGGACGTTTAGCCCACTAACAAAAAACAGACAAATTGTTTAAATAAATTAATAATTTATTTAATAATATTTACATTGACTTTTAGTGTTGTAGAGAAAATAAAGATGAGTGTCGCCTCTGTTTAGAAATCCCTTCTATTTTTCACTATTTCTATTATTTGTTGTGGATTGCTTGCTTTTAAGAATTTCTCTCATATCGCGGAGATTCTGAAATATTTGAATAATTTAATAGAAAGCATCACTTAAAAGAAAAGCTAAGATTAAATTTTTAGTAGCTCCCCGAGAATGAAAAAATCTTGATTTTTTTTTATTGTAGTGAAAAATTTAGTATGCAATTCAACCAATGGATTTTTTATTCTATTAATATTATTTAATATTAATAAATTTTTGACTCGAGGTTTGAGTTGAACTCAAAAATAGTTTAAAGTTATTAAAAAGTGCATTAATGAAATTAAAAAAATCTTACATTATTGATAATAATAACTTCCTTTATTAAAAGAAATTAGACGGGATAAATAGGCCTAGTTATTAAACGATTGGAATAAATTTAGAATTAAGATAGGCAGCTAGAGGTGAAAATAAAAAAACACCTTGAATTCACACTACAAGCAGAGAAGTAAACTTGGAATTAAAAAATTAGCGAATCAAAAAGCAAATTTTATGTGCCCAAACTTATGAGGAATAAAAAAAAGTCAACTTACAAGTAGAATATAACATTGAAAAAGAATCTTGATCTCAATAACATCGCTATTACACCATTTAATTACTCTTATTATTTTATTTTAATGTGGTAAATTGATTCATAACATCTGAAATGATGTAGCAAAAAAAAGAGATGATTCTGCATATATTTTGAGGATATAAATAAAATGCCAATACTAAATTTCGAAGGTCAAATATTATTTTTTTATCTTGAAATCACCACTGTTGTTTCTTTTTAAAATAATACTACTATATAAATATTCAATTTAAATATTAAGCATTTATGTAATAGGACATGAACAAGTATGAACAGGAATGTGACCTATATAGGCTATATATATATATGACTCAGATAATATTAATAAAATGCATTTTAAATTTATGGAAAATATTTTTTTGACTAACAATAACAGAAATTATTTCGTATTATGCAAAAATATTTAGACCTAAGATTAAAATTACAAGTGGTGTTGGACAAAGAGTATAAGTACCTATACTCTTTGGTGTTGGATTCATAGTATAGGGCATTTGGAAATATTAATAGTAAATGAAAGATTTGGCTTCTAAAATATGGATTAGATAAAATTTACATAAAATAAATGGTAATTAATCCGGAAAACAAAAAATAAAAAAGATAATGAGATGGCTTACAATCACTCGATATTACAAATTTTATAGAATTATTAATTTTCAATGTGAATTAGTAATATTAAGTGATTAAATATTATTATAAATGAATAATTAGTAATTTTGAATTGAAATACCTAGGTAAAAAGGGTTGAAAACTCGGAGCCTTGGTTAGAGACACCCGGCAGACAGCATGGCGGCTTCTTAAATGAGGACGCTTTGTATGAAATGGCGAAAAGAAGCGTGGATTCACTATTCGATTCAAAGCCCTCCCCTCAACTGATCTATTTAGGTGCTTTGACTTATTTCTTTAGCAGCGAATATTGGCGCCATAGAATTCAACGCTTCTCATTGGCTAATTAGGCGGAGAAATGAGCTCCAGAGTGGGAGATAATGGAGAGGGGAAAGAAGAGGAGAGAGAGAAGAGGAGAAGAAAGGGGAAATTGATAAATTATAATTTTTACTTTCTCTTACCTATGTATGTAATATATAGTCAGAAGAAAGTATTGGGAACATGACAAAAAATTGATGTCAAGATTTTTTTGAAAAAAATAACAAATAATTTAGTAAAAAATCTGGAGTGACTGATCGCACAGCACAACTTTCCCTTAACCTTCGACAAGAGAAAGTTGTGTACTGTGCTTGTCACACCAGATTTTTTGTGTCGACATATATTTAGTTTCCACAATATATTCAAGATATATTCAAGATATAAAATTTATAAGTATGGGAAAATATTTATATTTTGTTACCATGGCAACCATTTCTCCTATCTTTCTTATGAAGAACAAGAGTAAAGTGGTCTTCAGAAGATTTCAATGGCAAAATGAGAATATACATTTTAAAGAGCATCTAAAAAATAATTGTTTTTTGAATTTTAATCAAAATCGTTGGAGTGAATTTTGAGAAAATTGAAAAAAAACTGAAAAAGTGAATCAGTAAAGTACTAGTACTTTTTGGCCGATTTTGTTCAAAAGTTTCGTGTCAGGTCCCAGGAGGATACCCAACTTGAATATAAAATTTCAACCTCCTAGCTCTTTTCGTTCTTGAGATATTTTGTTCCACACACACACACATAGACAGTCAGACAGACTATGTCTCGAAAACCACTTTTTTAGACTCAGGGATTTCAAAACGTGAATATCCATCCATCCTTATATAAAATCTCGACATCGAATTTTTGACATGAATCCAATACTTTCTCCGAATAACATATTAATAACATTTGAATACTTAGATTCGGAGAAGTCATAGATAATGAGAATAAGGGGCTGACAAGTGAGAATTTTTTTTTAAAGATTTCTCACTTCAATTCTATTGTTAGAGAAATGCACGGTCAAGTTGTACAGTATATATAGAGAACTAGCCGCGAAGCCTGCCTTCGGTAGACGTTCCGTCTAGACAGGGTGACTTCGGCGAGCAAGTTTGTTCCCAATTTATAATTGTAGATGTTTAAATGTTAAGGACCTTGAATTCAAGTAGGGTAGTGCGGACAGCAGAAGAGCCTGTTGACCATGGGGCGATTGGTCCACCAACAAATAAACACACTCACAAATTGTTAAATATATCTATGGCCTGTCAAGTCCGGATACTGTACCAAGGGTTCCCTTCTCATGCTACAAAAATTAATTTAAATTTAATTGGCTACCAATAAATTGAAATAAATAGAGACGGAGTTCTAAATGCTGTTGCAGAAAAAGACCTTAAATAAATTTAAAAAAATAAAATCGGGATAGAAGTTTATGAATAGAATAAATACAGAAAAATGGAAATTCTCACAAAATGAAAAAACTGTTGTGGTGGTCTCAGGATTTTGTTAAGGGTGGGAGTCATCTTTAAATAGTTTCCTTCTTATAGAAGAATATTTAAAGTATGTTTTTTTTTAAATTTCCTTTATTAATCTATATAAATAAATATCCTTAGAAATTAACATAAAATCTAATATCATTAGTTAAATAAACAATTAATTCGTGTCTCCTGTTGGTCGCACTGTCAGTTCAACAATCTAAAAAAATGAAAAAAAAAATAAATAAATAAATAAAAAATAAATAAATATTTCATATATAGGGTAAGAGAAAGTAAAAATGTAGGTATATAGACCTATTAAAGAAATAGGTAATACAGGGGCGTATATAGAAATTTTTTTCGGGGGGGGGGGGCCCAAACTCAAAAATTTTTCTGAGGAAAATTTTTTTTTTTAAGAAACTACTTTTTTTCACACGAAATTTTTTGAGGAACATTTTTTCTATTGCGGAACCAAAGTTGTCCATCCTGCGGAAAAATTTGTTGTGCTGATGTCTGTATATCCCTATATATGTATATGTGTTTGGGAAATTTCGGGGGGGGGGCCCGGGCCCCCTCGGCCCCCCCCTTAAATACGCCCCTGAGGTAATAAGTTGTCATTAGAAATTTTAATTAAACGAAATTCAAATAGTATCGCTAATTAATAAAAGTCGAGACATCAATAAGAATTGATAATCAAAAGTTTTAAAAGACAATTTAGTCAAATGGTCTTTTATTAATTTTCTAAAGCCTTGGGAATTGTAAAAAAAATCCTATAACAAAATATATATACCAGGGTATCATATATATATCTTTATATATATATATAAATTACTAATACAATAGGTGCTGAGTCGTAGCGCAGAAGTAGAGCTAAGCGCTAGAGATCAAGAATTCGCTTCCCGTCCTAAGCGAAAAAAATTTATTTCAAATGAATTGGCTTTCAATTAATTGAAATAAATAGGGACGGGATTAAGTGCCAAAAAAGATAAAAAATAAATTTAAAAAATATATCATTATCATTACTATAATATAAAGCGCTAACTGACTTCCGTTTTATGTTCCTGTTTGCCATTCTCTCTTGCTGATTGGCTAAAGACAGAGGAAATGGAGTCAATGAGGGAAATTTAAAACTTTAAGTCAGAGAAGGAAATTTAAAACTTTAAAATTTTGCAATTGCTCGCCGAAAGATGAATTTGATTCATTTGCTCGCCTTCGGCGAGCAAGGGGGCCCAGGGAGCGTAGGCCCTGGCAAGTGGTAAAGCCCGCCTAAGGCCGGCTTTACTATTTGTATTGTCTATATAAATCTAATGGATACTAATAATATCGTCTGCTGAAAATGATAGTGGCGAAAGTCCGAAATTCAAAAGGCGTTTGAAGTTTTATAAACATATACAATAGCCGAGCAAGAAAGGAATAGGCCAGAATCAATAGCAAAGAATGGAAATATATTTTCGCCACTTTGCCACTCAAAAGAGAAGACGTTTTAACAACGTTTGCCAGGCTTAACTCAAAAATTGAATTACCAGACTTTCGCCACTATGATTCTTAGAAGACGATATTAGTAAATATTATAATATGAATAATATTTACATTAACTGTTGGTGGTGTAGATAGAATAAAAACAACTATAGCTGTAATATCTTCCGCTGCAAGACCATTTCTATTTTGCATTGCAGTTTTCAAATCTTGCGGGGCGTTACTTGCATCTAAGAATTCTGTTTTCACATAACCCGGGCTGACATTCTGTAACATTTTAATAATTGTTATTTTATTATTGTTGTTGTTTGGTAGCGGTCTCAAGATATGGGCAGAACTAACGACATCTCTTGCCGCCTAGAGTAACCAACTTCTGAATCGGCTTTTAACGGTTTTTGGAGACGCGCCCCTTAAGAAATTTAATATATGGTAAATAAAAAAAAATTAGGCAAATTTATCATATTTACAGAACCTTAAAAATGTTTATGGCAATCTTTTTTTTTTTTTTTTCATTTCTGTGGAGGGGATCACTACTAATGACAAGTGAAGTTTATCTCCTATGAATAAAAATGATATTTATAAAAGAACATTTTCAACATTTAACATGAAGCCCAAGATATAAAAAAGTTATAAAAAGAAGATTTGATTAAGAAGTCCATATGGCGCCTCGATTCAATCAAAAGTGTGAAGGAATATATATTTGTAAATTATATCAAGCTATAAATTGCAAATTTCAATTCGTTATTTAATATTAAATCATCAGGTCTTATGTTAGCGAGATAAAGAAATTGATTCTAACGATTATTTATTTGTTTCGCACTAAAGGTCTGATGATGTTATATTAAATAATAATATTTTATTTATCCTTTCATCACATATATTTCTTCAGCTTCTTTATAAAAAGTAAATGAAAACGACTTACAGAGACACGGATATTAGTTTTCATAGTTGCAACTTCTTTCCTCAAACCATCAGAGAGGATTTTAACTGCATGTTTACTTGCAATATACATGGTGAATTTTAGAAAATCACCTTGAGGTAGAATATGACCAGCAACACTGGAAAAAATTTGTAATTAATAGCACAAACTAAAAGTAAATATCTCATAGATTTATTATTTCATATTAATAGCTTGATTGGTTTAGTTATCTTTGAATGAAGTTAATAATACATTTGAGGAAAAAAGTTACCTATTGAGATTAATAAACTGTCCATCATCAATGTTATGTTTCTTCATAGAATGCAATGCGTAACGAGAGCACAGACTCAATGCATACACATTAGTATCTAAAATATCTTTCCAACCCTCGGTACTTTCATCGCCTGAAATAAAATACAATCATATTATAAGAGTGAAAAAGTTGAAAAAAAAAGCAAGAAAAGAAAGGAAAATGTGGAATGAGTGTTATTCAATCAGAAACAATCTATATAATGTATTAGAACGTTTGCAGAGAAATTATAAAAAAGGCAATAAGAGTGGCCAGGGAACATAGATGAATAATTAATTTTTTGACATGACAATGTCTTACAATGCATGTTTATATAGTGGAGCGGCTTGAATAATTCCTACGTCTTAAGAGGTATAATTATGTTGAATATACGGTTAGAAAGAATGGTTTTTCAGCTAAAGAATTCAGCATTTATTTTTTTCCTATCATTCCATTTTTCCGGGCTGCGGTTAATTCTAATTTGAAAGTTTAAACCACTGTAGATTTCGAACGGCTAATCAGAACAGACTAAATGTGAAGTCAATTTGTGCGGAAAGAAACTCTAATTGACTATATAAAAAAATCGCGATTAATAAACTCTAAAATCAATTTTTTTTCTCGAAAAACCTCATTTTTTTAAGCAAAAAATTTATCGAAAAATTGTCCTTTTTGCGCTTGCATAGCTACTTGACCATGAAAGCTACATTTAATCTAAATATATTTTGGAAAGATTGGTTCAATACACTCGGACCTTTTCTTTTCGGGCAGTAGGCACTACATTAGATAGAATTCAAGATGTAAAATTTATAAACATAGAAAAACATTTATTTTGTTACTTGAGGGCAAAATGAGAATATACATACATACAAAACATAATTGTTTTTTGAATTTTAATCAAAATCTTTAGAGCGAATTTTAAGGAAAAAAAACAAACTGAAAAAGTAAGTAAATAAAGAACCAGTACTTTTTGGCCAATTTTGTTAAAATGCTTATTTTCACGCCTCATGGGGGTCGCCTTACTTAAATATAAAATTTCAACCTCATAGCTCAATTCTTTCATATTTTAAATGATCACAGACACACTTCAGAGTACCATCAAAATCTCAACATCGAATTTTTGACATGAATCCAATACTTTCTATATATAACAGTATATAGGCTATATGTGACCGTCCACATGAAAAGATGCCAAATCTTCACCGGGGTCAAAATTGAGTTTTTATGCTTTCTGTACAGAACACATCCTGCTGAGCAAGCCGGTATTTTTAGAATTTTTTTGTTTGAAAGATATGAATTTTTATTAAAATTTTGATAATGAAAAACCTAGTTTTGAGAAAAATGAGTTTAAAATTTGTTTGGTCCCTTTTCTATTATCTCGCCTTTGTCTTTTTTTTCAATTTTTTATATAAAATACATCGATTTTGATGAGTCGAATATATTTCATTATGTAAGATGAAGAAATAGAAAGTCGGAATCAGTAATAAAAAAAAATCGATTTTTTTGAACTTTTTTAGTAAATTGGCTCTTTTGGAAATTTAGCCCAGTGAAGATTTGGTACCTTTTCAGGTGGACGGTCACATATATAATACATATTTGGATAGAAGAGAAAGTAATAATATGTCTTTAAATATATGGTATATTTACCTCCAAAAGTGAGTAATCGGGCCAAGCCGGCATTATTAACCATAACCGAAATTCCTCCGAGATTTTTTTCAATCCACTCAAATAATTCTTTGAGTTGTTTTTCATCAACGATATCGCATTTATACGGGATTATTTTTCCTTTACAATTTTTTGGCAATTGTTTTATTAATTCTTCAATTTTTTCTTTTCTTCTAGCCAAACCTACAACTTTCATTCCCTCAATTGCCAATTTTTTAGCAACATCGGCTCCAATCCCTGCTGAAGCCCCAGTAACAACGGCGACCCGACCAGACCAACGTTCCATGTTTGCTTTACGAGATTAATAATACAACTACACATAGAGAGGAACTCTCTTTTATATTTAAACGATGCGGCATGATGATAAAGCAAAAAATAATAACTTAATTGAGAT
This sequence comes from Euborellia annulipes, assembly GCA_023213315.1. Taxonomy (NCBI): domain Eukaryota; kingdom Metazoa; phylum Arthropoda; class Insecta; order Dermaptera; family Anisolabididae; genus Euborellia; species Euborellia annulipes. The sequence continues at coordinate 93,690 of JAKCPI010011456.1, forward strand.
AAATAGAAGCTCTTTAAAAATAGATAAAAAAGTATAACCTTGTATTGAATAATATATATCTATGTATAAGTAAGATGACATTGTTTTAATAGAAATGTAAACTTAAATGATTTTCAATTTTTATGAAATTCTAAATAATCTAATTGATCAATTTTTATTGTTCTTCGGCATCAGAGGCCGTGTAGTTGCATAAAGCTCTCTCTATTCGTAACAATAGTAAGAAATATAAATATAGAGGGCAATAACAATAGAAAGATAGAAGGGACAACCTGCCCCAGAGAGGGGTAGGTTTAAACCTTGTCCTCTCCACTTTCTCAAGTTTAATATTAATCATTAAATGTGCTTTATTTTAACAAAGGGAAAATATTTTTTTGTTTGAATTGTTTGTAGATGGCCGTAAGGAAAATCAATTTTATTCTAAGGACCGTCGACCAAAAATAAATACTGAAGATTCTGGGACGGAGGTTTCCTCAATTCAAGTTTTTATTTCAAAAATAAATACTTTTGCGTATTATTACTATGGGTTTTCACTGGGATATCTACAAATAAACGGATAATACGCAAAAGTATTTATTTTTGGCCGACGATCCCTTGAATAAATTTGATTTTCTCTTTGAATTTTAATCTGACTTGGCGCTAGGCATCTACACATTTCAGAAAATGGATAGATAGATATAATAAATAAAGTGGGTAAAGGACCCGAAAAAAGAAATTATATCAGAAGAATGAAGAATAAAAAATGCATTGTTAATTTTACTTTTAATTTCATTTCATAATATTAGTTAACTTTAAATGCTTTAAATATGCCAAGTCATTTTAAATTTATCTATCTGTGCTCTGAAAGTATATATAAATGGAAGAGAAGAGAAGAGTTTTAGTTAATTGAATTGACAAGATAAACATGGAACGTTGGTCTGGTCGTGTTGCAGTTGTTACCGGAGCTTCAGCAGGGATCGGAGCCGATCTTGCCAAGAAATTGGCAATCGAGGGAATGACAGTCGTGAGTTTGGCAAGAAGAAAAGAGAAAGTTGATGAATTAGTAAATCAACTGCCAAAAGATTGTAAAGGAAAATTAATTCCGTACAAATGTGACATATCAGATGAAAAACAAGCCAAAGAATTGTTTGAATGGATAGAGAAAAATCTTGGAGGAATATCTGTTATGGTCAACAACGCCGGATTAGCAAGATTCGTCGCTTTTGGAGGTATATAAACTTTATATAATATATAGATATAGATATATAGATAGGGCTAAAGATATTTGAGTTCTACTGATTTTTTTCCTAATTATGCTATTATTTTTTTTATTTAGGCAATTCAAAAATAAGACGTTTCGAACAAAGAACGCACTTAAATGACCATGTCTTTTCCTCAATCACAATTACAATATAGCAAATTAGGAATTAGATTTAGTTTAGAAATTACGAAGAATCGAATACTCGTTGTTGGTTGATTGATTGAAAAAAAAAAACTTATTTTTTCAGGGTCTCAAGAAGTTTTTTCTTTCAATCAATCCACCCATAACGGGGTATTCGATTTCTCGTAAATTCCTAAATTTTAGTTCTGAATTCTATCCTTGGAATATTAAAAAAAAAAATCAGTCCTTGCCCCCCCCCCCCCCCACTAAAATGAAGCCTGTGCCTTGGGATGTTTCAAATTTTATATTTTAAATTAAATTTTTTGTAGATTTTTTAAAATTTAATTAACACAGCGCTAGGGGCCAGATGCTCACTTCCCGTTTCAATCTACTAAAATTATTTAAATTTATTTTAGATACAAATTAATTTAGAAGAATGGGGGTACGGTGTCTAAACAGTGGCGGATTAATGCAATTTTGTCGGGGGGGGGCGGTTTTTTTTTTATTTTTTTTTATTTAAGGATTTTGTCGGCATCTATGGCCATTTAGACCCCTTTCCTATTTAATTAAATTGATTGGTAACAAATTCAATTGAAATTAAAGAGCGGAAATCATAATTTCTTTAGATTACTAGTCTTTATAACGTTTTGAATTTCATCTCGGGGGAGGGGGGGCGATCGCCCCCCTCGCCCCCCCCCCTTAATCCGCCCCTGTGTCTAAATGGCTTTAGATGCCGATAATGACCTTAAATAAATTTAAAAAAAATATTTCAACTTATTATCAGATGTAGAAAACCCAATAAAAGTAAATAGTAAGGATTTTTAAGTAGCATAGGTTCTATCTGGGGTATACAATGAATATATCACCTGCTGAGATTCAAAGTGGCGAGAGTCCGAAAATTCAATTTTTGAGTTAAGCCTACGAAACGATGTTAAAACGTTTTCTCTTTTGAGTGCCAAAGTGGCGAAAATATTTTCATTCTTTGCTATTGATTCTGGCCTATTCATTTGTTGCACGGATTTTTTTTTTTTATTTATTTAGGTCTTTTTTGGGAGTAGAGGCCATTTAGACCCCGCCTCTATTTATTTCAATTTATTGGTAGCCAATTAAATTCAAATAAATTGTCGCATGAGACGGGATGCGAACTCTCAGCTATTTAAATGTGTATGTTTATAAAACTTTCAAACGCCTTTTCTTGAATTTCGGACTTTCGCCACACCACTATGATTCTCAGCAAGCGATATTGTATTCTCAGCAGACTGCTGTAGACAGCAGATTGTAGCTAGAAGTTATACTGGACTGTACATATCAGATATTTCATGTTTCATTTTTATTTAAGGCGACCAAGATACCAAAGGATGGAAAGAAATTTTGGACACCAACGTATACGCCCTTAGTCTCTGTTCTCGTTACGCTCTTCACTCTATGAAAAAGCATAAGATTGATGATGGACAGTTCATTAATATCAACAGGTAAATTAATAAAAAAAAACATTTGAAATTGTAGGGGATTTTCATAAAAAAACATAATTATGCTAGGAAGCAGTTGTTAATTGTTTCACCACATTGTTGAAATGTTGATTCATCCCTGCTTGAAGCGTCTTTTTTGTTTGGTCCAAGTTGAATTGCCAAATTTCAGGAGAAGTGGCTGAATGTATAATGAGTAGTGAGGAGATAGATTCAAGGCAGCCAAAAGCATTAAAGAGAAATTATATATTTATCTTTCGCTTTATTTTACATGCTTGTCGACGTTTGGGCCGATATTCCGGCCTTCATCAGGACCTTACAAATTATAAAATGCACAAAATTACAAATACATCTCTGCTACATTTTCCTTTTTTTTTTTCAAATATATATATAAGTGGCTTAGATGGAAAATAAGATATGATGACAATGTTAATGTCTATTTTTTGTTTACATATATAAAGTTAAATTGTGAAAATTATATAAACACAATTTCCCCCCCCCCCCTTATTTATACAATTACACTATTAATGATAATGATTATATTATTAATTTGCCAAAATTTAGCTAGGAATTTCAATGACTTTTTTTTTTGTTTTTAATTAAAAATTCGAATAATTCTTTCTTTTTTTTAGTGTGGTTGGACATACTCTTCCCAGTGTTGGAGGGATCGCAATGTCAATGTACTATGCAAGTAAACATGCAGTTAAAATTCTTTCCGATGGTTTGAGAAAAGAAGTGGCAGCTATGAAGACGAATATTCGTGTTGCGGTAAGAAATTTTTTTAAATTAAATTTCAGGATCACCTTTCATCAAAAAGATCAAAATCTCCTCTTTTAAGAAGAGGATCTAAGATGATTTAGATACACACAGATAAAAACAAACAACCTCTAAATAGAGTCCAATAACTAATATAAAAATAATTTTATTTTAGAGCGTCAGTCCAGGATATGTGAAGACAGAATTTTTAGAAGCAGCTGATGCTGGACCACAAATTTTAGAAATGGTAAAAAATATGAATGGGCTTAAAGCAGAAGATATTACGGATACTGTCATCTTCATTCTTAAAACACCGCCATCAGTCAATGTAAGTATCATTATTCCAATTTGGACCACAGTCCCTAAGGGGCTGTTTACATATTGTTGATATGCATATAAGACCAGAGTACAGCTATGCGGAAGTTACTAAAGTTAACTTTTTTTTCTAAGATATGATTACTTTCAAAAATAGAAATGTTCTTGCTATTTAAAAGTTTTTAACAAAGTCTAAATTACTAAAATTAAAATTTTCGCCATTCATTTTACAAGATTCAAAAATATTTTCTCTCTCTTTTCCAGATTTGTGAATTGACAGTACGGCCAACTGGAGACTCTAATTAAATATTGAAAAGAATATTATTTATCCTATTATTAATTTAATTGAATATTTATTTATTTATATATGTACGAAGAAAAACTTTTCATTAAAAAAAATTCAATTAAAAATAATACTATTTTAATTTTTGTATTTAATGGTGAAAATTAATACAAGCTGAAGAAAATGACACAATCTGAGACTTTCTGAGTAGTCACCTTTTCCTAATTCTAAATGAGTGAAAAGTGAAGAAAAAAACAGCTCCCTAATACAATAAATCCAATGACTTCCTAATTAGATGCATGTTTATTCTTCTCTGGATATATATATATACTGTTAATGGCCAAACTGTTTTTTAGGACAAACCTTAGTGCGTTAGGATAAACTAGTTTAGCCTAGGAGAAACCAGGTTATCCGAACGGACAAGTTTGTCCTTTGAACCGTTTGGCCTGGCTTACACTTTCGAAGCAGAGAATTCCCTAAAGGTGTAACAGGGGGAAGTATGGTTGTAGAGTAGATGCTGAAGAAAGAAAAACAAGAAGAAATGCAGCCAATGTAGTTTCTTTATTGAGATCAGCCCACGGTCAACATTTCGGTCCTTGGTTCGGACGATCATCAGAGCTGCGGCTGTGTCAAAAAGGCATATATACTTTCCCGAGACGGAGGGCTTCAGAATGAGTCTTATGAACTTTTATTAACAAAATGCTATTATTGTTTGAAATTGAGATGTCTGAGTGATTCGAGCCGGCTTTCGAAATGTCGAAAGTTGTTTTAATTTTTTTTTATCTAAGGAGAACCTTAGTGCAACAGACTGAAATAGATTAGGTCGGGATCCGAGCAAGTTTGCCATAAAAAACAGTTTGACTTCTAGATAGAGTATACAAGCGGCGAAATCAGGACAAAATTGAATTTGAATTTCTAAGTATATTATAATTCAGGAGTAGGCGCTAATTGACGCTAAGGTAGACTAGATACATCAGTAAGACTTTAATAATCTCAAAATTGCCGAGTTTATCAAGTCAAGCTTGTAATGCAACAGAAGAGCGATTTAAGTAGAAAGTCTTCGCGCTGGAAGAACGCCAACCGAGATTTTAAAATTATTCGGGTATCTAAGATGCATCGGTGGAGAGAGGGTATGGCCACTGGGAGGCCGTTCATCTTCCAACAAGACGATACACCTGCTCATATAAGTCATTTAATCCAACATTGACTCCCTGAAAATGGATATGTTTCAGTCAAAGGATTTGTGACCTCCTAAAGTCCCAACCGGAACCCTCTTGACTACCAAGTGTGGAGCGTTTTCGAGAGACAAACCAACAAGTACAGGCATCTCAATATCACCTTCTTCCAGGCCCCATCCAGCCTTTGTGGCTATGGACTGCGAACATTTGAAGACCGTATATTCGTGCTTTAGAGCTAGGATTGAGGGGGTGATAGAGGCGCAGGGTGGCTATATTGAATAAGAAGTCTCAAATAGGATCTCCTAAAAGGGATATGAAAGCATTTTTTTGAATCTTTAATATTGACTGTAATAAACAGCTTTTCCAAAAATAATATTAATCTTATTCTATTAAACGAGTAATGTGTTTGTTTTAAAAAATTCGGATTCTTGCACTAATGACTGAAGAGAGCGAGAGATTAATAATAATAATAATCTTTATTAGTCTAAATATATTATTGTTTTATCCGGCTCCGATCTCTCTTCAGACTCCCTCGAAATGCTCTTACTCGAATTACTGTATATACACCCGATGAGATAATATAATAAATTATATTTAAAAATCAAATAAATAAATAAGATAATTGAGTTAAGTGTTCTTAAAAAAAATAGATAAAATACCATGAGATTTGTTTTGAATAACATCTAGTTATTTAATATATGATAAAAGAGTTTCGTTTTTTAGCAAGAGTGAAGACAATAAAAACAATCTTAAAAAAATTCTGGTATGCGTGACCGCACAGCACACGTCTTTCACTTACTTTCGAAAATAGTATAATGGGCTTTCACACCAAATTTTTTTTGAAAAGAAATATGTTTACTGGTAGAAAATCAAAAAAAAAAAAAAAATATAAAGTAGATCGGTAAAGTACTAGTATCTTTGGCCGAATTTTTTTTCGAGTGTCAGGGGATACCGAACTTAAATGTAAAATTTCAACCTCAATTTGTAAAAAACTTTAGCATTATGAATATACCGGGTGGGCCAATAGTGCGTGGTCGGAATATTGTGGGCTTATTAAAGGACATTTTTAAAGTTTTTTGATCGTACATAATGTGGGGCCTTTAGGGTTACAAAAAAAATATTTTTGTTCCAATTGCACTTCTTATACAGGATGATAAATATCAACCGGAATTATTCTTGTGTTGGGAGATTAAATAATTAAAATAAAACATTTTGTTCAATGCCAACGCACAACGATTGAGCAAAACGCTCAATGGAAGCATTGAAAAAACAGTTTTAGGCACGATTAGTCAAAAACGTTTTGCCCGAAAACGTTTTTGCTCAATTGGTGTGCGATCCGCCTTAACGAGCATAATTCGTTCCGGAATCATACTAAGCGAAACACTCGTTATGCGAAATAATAACATTCTTCCCATAGAGCTCTCCCCCTCCCCATGACACATAATGATGTAACAATCCGTGACTTCCCCTCTCCTTGCCACTCGTTATGTGAAACGTCGCTCATTAAGCAAGTTATTCTTTTACAATTTGATTTGCTGATGATGCAAATTACTCATTATGAGAGGTGCTCGCTAAGCGAGGTTCTACTGTATATTCATTATGACCAAATACACTTCCCCGCAAAAAAAGTGGCGCACTTTGTTTCTTCTTTAAGAAGACCTGTTCTAATCTATTCTAATGATACTGTAATTTATTAAACATTTAATATGAATAAACTTATACATTTCTAAATAACTTCAGCACAAATTCAAAACATTTTAATCAAATTATACAATTTAAATTAAATAAAGAAAAATATGTGTATTTTCACTTTTTGAGACAAATCAACATAATCTCGTTATGTTTTGTTGGATATTAATTAAAAATTTTGTTTTTATAAGAATTTCCAATAAATAGAACAGAGAAAAACTGAAAAAGAAAGATTATTTTAAAATATTAAAAATTTGGCGTTAATAAAAAAATTTCAACATTTTTGTCTTTGTTTTGACTAAATTATAATTATTTATTAAAATGATATTTATTAAAATGATATGATTGTGTTAAATTTATTTAGAAATGTATAAGATACTTCATATTAAATGTTTAATAAATTTCAGTATCATTAAGGTAGAGTAAAATAGGTCTTTTTAAGAAGAAACAAAGTGCGCCACTTTTTTGGGGGCAGTGTAGTTTAATTAATAAAATAATTCAACAACCAACTCCTTATCAAATGATATAATATACTTATAATACTAGTCTTTGGACATTGTTAGAAAACAAACTCCTATTTTATACAAATCCCTAACTAATCGAAAATAATATGCAAGCTCATTTCACAACATGAGATAATTTTTATCTGCCAAGTGATATTAGTTGCTTTATCGATATTTTCAAGGTACATATATATATAAATTAGTAGAGCGAAGGGAGTGTTTATTCAATATCGAGATAAACATGGAACGTTGGTCTGGGCGTGTTGCTGTTGTTACCGGGGCTTCAGCAGGGATCGGAGCCGATCTTGCCAAGAAATTGGCAACTGAAGGGATGAAAGTTGTAGGGGTGGCGAGAAGAAAAGAGAAAGTTGAAGAATTAGTAAATCAAATGCCAAAAGATTGTAAAGGAAAATTAATTCCGTACAAATGCGACATATCAGATGAAACACAAGCTAAAGAATTGTTTGAATGGATTGAAAAAAATCACGGTGGAATATCTGTCATGGTCAACAACGCCGGATTAGCAAGATTTGTCTCTTTTGGTGGTAAATATATTTGATATATTTATTTAAAAAGTCTTAGTTTTAATATTGAGTTGAAAGCAGAGTTGGCTATACATTTTATACAGTTTTATCCGCGATTTTTGTATAAAACTACAAAATTATGTATAAAACCCAACTCAGGTTGAAAGTAAAGGACAAAAGCTTTTTCTGGGGAATCCTTCAAATTATACATATTCATAAGAAAGTTTCTATTTATTTAGAATAACAACAATCTGTGTGCTCTTTATATTACTGAAGAGATGAACGATTTTAAATAAAATGTAAATAAATATTATTTATAAAGACAAGTAGCTTAATAATTGATAAATTAATTAAGTCCCAATAACACAGCAAAGATAAATACCTTCTCTATTTCCAAAATTTCCATATTTTTACTATTATTTGACTATTTATTATCTTGATGTAATTTATTTTCATTTTAATGAATTTTTTTTTAAATCTTCATGGTCCATCCCTTTTCAAAACCCTAAAACAAAAAATATTCATATGAGTAATATATTAATAAATAAAATAAAAGCACAAATCAAATTTCGGTTAATCTCAAGTATCAAGTCCGAAGCCACCAGTGAGCGCAGGCTTACACTTCACTATTTTTTTGACAAAAGTTCTTCGTTAATGATCCTTTCGTTCTTTTCATTTGCTGGTGCTATTTGTTTTGTCTCTAGTGTCGTTTCGGTTGGATTTTCTTCGATCAAAAACCATTCAGTTCGAAGCTATTCGGTAGCCCTTGGAAAATTGCGAGCCTCAAGGGGTGGCTACCGGATTACTTCGAATGGAATGATTTCTGACCGAAGAAACCCGAACCGAAGCTGAGAATTCCCTAGTGGTTTTACATTTTTTTGAATCTAAGGAAATCTAACTGCATTTTGAACCGAAACAATTAGGTCGGAACCCCTGAAAGTTGTTTAAAAATGGCGATTTTAAAATTAAATTGAAAGTATGAAAACCAAAAAGGAGAACGAAAGTATCACGAATGAAGTACACCAGCGTTCTCTAGTGGCTTTGGACTTTATATTAGAGATTAGCCCAAATTTATGATCTATATATATAGGTGAGCAAGATACCAAAGGTTGGAAGGAAATTTTGGACACGAATGTGTACGCCCTGAGTGTCTGCTCTCGTTACGCCCTTCACTCAATGAGGAAGCACAACATTGATGATGGACAATTCATTAATATTAACAGGTAACTCGGAAATTAGTATCCGATAAAATATAACTATAAATTCGAATAATTTATTTGTTTTTTAGTGTTGTTGGGCATACTCTTCCTCCAACGCAAGGCGTTTCAATGGCAATGTACTTTGCAAGTAAACATGCAGTTAAAATTCTCTCTGATGGCCTCAGAAAAGAAGTTGCTTCTTTGAAAACCAATATACGTGTCGCTGTAAGATTTTTTTGTATTTTTTGGCCCCCCGCTATGAAAAGTTAACGACATTATTTGAATTTATGAATTCAAGTTAATTTTTACAAATATGGGGATACCCTATAGATACTACCTGAATTTTTATATTCAATTTAAAAAAAAAAATTTACCACAGTATTTCTGAATTTCTAATCAAATTACCCTTGTTGAAGTATTTCATAGAAAATCTTTCAAAAATTATTTTTTACTTTAAAATATTTAAAATAACATTGTTTCAGAATGTCAGTCCAGGACATGTTAATACGGACTTTTTAGAAGCAGCTAAAGCCCCACCACCAATTTTACAAATAGCAAAAGTACTTAAAGGACTTCAAGCTAAAGATGTCACGGCTGCAATAATCTTTATTCTCTCAACGCCACCAAAAGTTAATGTAAGTAAAGTTTAAAATTCTCTATTTTTCCATTAATACATTTAGAAAATACTAAAGTATTTTTTGGCTTCTGATTAAAAAAAAAAAAAAAAGATTAACAAATTGAAATTTATATGATAGTAGATGATGGGACAATCATCAATTATTAATTTTTCTTTTTTTTTTGCAGATTTGTGAAATGATAATCCGACCAACTGGAGATGATCATTAAATAAATATTGTTATTGTAAATTTAATTCACTATTTATTCTTATAAATTTTCTTTTATGTCATTTCCAGGGTTACCTAATAAATCCAAAAGATTCCTATAGTAAATTTATAAACAAAATATTTAACTTATTGGTCACAAACATATTTGGCTGGTGCCGGACCCTTACTTTCTTTTTCTCTAATCTTTATAAGGTTTTCCTTGATTTTTGAATAATTTGAACCAGATGTGCCTAATTCATAGGTTTAAATATTCAAAGGTAAAGATTATGGAGTTAAGAAGTCCTACAGCAAGTGGACTAAACATTGTCTGGGGTCAAATAAACAGCAAGTGAACTAAACATTGTCTGGAGTCAAATAAAGTTTTGTTTTAAAAAACCTTTTGACTTTTAATTGAACCTATTTGTCCGAATCATATTGAATATTGATAAAAAGGTTCCTGAGCTTCATCTAATATAAAATTTCTTATTTATTATTTAAGGCTTTGAGAGAATGTAGGAGGCTCTATTGCAGGGGCTCTTAACCAGGGATGCGAGAAAGCATTTTGAGAGAGGCGAGTATATATATAAAAATCTATCGAAAAAAAACAATCATTTTACTTTCTTTATGGGTATGGATCGTGGTTTACTCCCGGCGGTATCTATTAAATTAATTCCATATAAATAATATAATAATTATATAATTAAATAATTTCAATGTATTATTTTTAAAATCGTTACATAATATGACTTAATCTTTAGTAATCTATTAGCGTCTATTGATTTCGATACTATCAAGATATATAAGGCAATTAAAGATTAGAAATGCCTTGTATTTTTATTAAATTCACGGGCTAAACATGGAACGTTGGTCAGGACGTGTCGCCGTTGTTACCGGAGCATCAGCAGGGATCGGAGCTGATCTTGCCAAGAAATTAGCGATCGAGGGAATGAATGTTGTAGGTGTGGCGAGAAGAAAAAAAAGTTAAAGATTTAGTAAATCAACTGCCACAAGATTGTAAAGGGAAATTAATTCCATATAAATGTGATATCTCAAATAAGAAAAACACTACAAAATTGTTTAAATGGATAGAGAAAAATTATGGAGGAATATCTGTCATGGTCAACAACGCGGGATTAGCCAGATTCGTCACTTTTGATGGTAAATATAA
>JAKCPI010011457.1:0-47413 GCA_023213315.1 Euborellia annulipes
ATTCGGACCCAACCATTAGCGGAAATTGTCTTTTTCTTTCGAGTATTCAAAAAAAAGTGTTAAAGAATATGACAAAAAAATTGAAAATTTGTGAAAAAAACTTATTAGGTAAAATTAAATTTCGATTCTCAGACGAGTACAATATATTTAAAAATTGTAGGCTGAAAAAACTAAAAATAAAAAATAGAAGAATAATAATCTTTTATTTTATATCCTAACCGTCTATCTGTTAATTCGACGAGGAAAGCTGCTGCTACAATTTTTAAATTATTAGGTAAAGTTCTACTTCCGGTTGACTTATTTACTTTAGAAATTGATACAAGCCCTCGGGGCTTGGTGTAGAGGTTAGCGTGCTAACCTCGTATACCAAACGTCGCGGGTTCGGACTCCAGGCAGTCCGACGATTTTATTTAAGCCATTTGGATACCAAATGGCTTAAATAAGAATGCCTGGACCCCAAATAAATATATATTATTAATAACGGTTATCGTAAAAGTCTTAAATGGCCTAAGTTGCCAAAAAGACTGTGTGAAGTGTGTGTGAGTGTGAGAGCGAATGAGAAAAAAGTCTGGAGTGTTTTTTTTATAAAAAAAAAAAAAAAAAGTTGATACAGATCGCAACTTTGGGCCACCAAACTAGAGGTAGAAGCGCTGCTTGGCATTACAGGCCAAATGTTTTTTAAGAGAAACTTGCTTTGCCTAGGAGAAACTAGTTTGTCCGAACGCACTCAGGACGAACTAGTTGGGCCTGTGGCATACACATAGGCCTACATCAAATTGGTGGTTGTTGTTCTTTGTTCTTGCCAGGCCTGTCGGCTATTTATAATAAATATTATATTACAAAACAATAGTTAAGGCCGCCGAGTGTTGGGCTTGGGGCTGTATATTCATACGAGCCCTACTCCCCTCTCTCCACAGAAACATATACCATTTACATTAAATAAATATTGTTATTATTAGTTTATTTAGGGTCACATCTAGTCAACTAGCAAACCTATCCGATCGATATAATAAACAAGAACACGCTTAACCTTCAAGATAAGTTTTTTTCACATATAATTAGTCATCTGAGATATAAGGAAAGTTGGCATCATTTATAAAAATTATTAAAAATGAAAATTATTAATTAAAGCTAATTAATTTTTTAACAAAAATAAATAAATAAACAAGTCTTGTGTTGCTAATTTCAATCCTTAGTTAAGCCTTATACCGAACTTTGTGTCTTAGCCATTTGATTACCAAATGGCTTAAATAGAAATGCCTGGACCCCCAATAGATATATTAATAATTAACTGTTATCGAAAAGTCTTATATGGCCTAAGTTGCCTGTGCTAAGACTGTGCATGTGTGTGAATGGGAAAAAGTGTGTTTAAAAAAAAAAACTTTGTTTCTTAGCTAACTACACCTGGGCTCTTATTTAATCATATGATTAGTTTAACTGGACGTGAAAAGACTCGAAAGTCATACTAGTCAAGTAGCTTATCCGAGGGACAGCTAGTTAATTAGATCTGAAACAACCTGACCTTAGTGGAGTATAAACCCGAAAGGCCCTGCCCCCTCCCCTCCAAACCTCCAAGGGTTCCCTCCCTCCCCCGACAATGAAGTGGAGTGGGGATTTATTTATTTTCGTCGAAAATGGTGGATTTATAGGAGGATGATAGGAAGGGGAGGGGGAAAGAGATCTCGTTATTTTGACTGTAAAATGATTGGCTCCAAATCCTCCAAATGGTTTTTATTTCACAATTTTAGACATTGTCGATTTTATTAATTTATTTTTCGTTTTATTTAAAAAAATTTTTAGAATTTTCTAAAAACGCTTATGTAGTATGCCTAGATGTAATTTAATTGATCAATGAGTTCACTCAACTATGTGTACCCATCGTGTTGAGGGCCGTAGCCAAGTGGAATGAGTATTGCTGGGTAAAACATTATGAAGGAAATAAAAAAAAATAAAAAAAAAACACGATTAAAATTTGTTGGACTGTCCCTCTTCTGAATTTCATCCCTAATCCATCTAATGTAACAGTTAAAACCGCGTTTTATTTATTAGCGCTCCGTTGTCTAATGTACCTTGTTCAGCGGGCCGGAGAGCGAGTTTGATAACAGTGTCACGATGAGATCAGTAGACTGGGCACAAGAATCCGATAGCCAGGCACAAGAGACACATCGACGGCTGTAATTTGCGTACGATTTGGATGGAGATCTTCGTCTTCGGGCTTCTTCAGCGGCACCCATCGCTGTTGTTGTTGTTGTTGTCATCATTAGCAAAAAGATGCCAAACACCTGGCACCGATGGAGAGAGGACCATCTCCTCCGGAGGCCCGGTGAGTAATGTGTCTCGGTAGCTGGGCTCCCCGTTAAGGGGCTCTGCCCCCCCTCCGCCATGAGGCTAGGTCCCCACCAGAGAACCGGTGACCCAGATGAGCGAAAGTCGACGTCGTTGATGTTGTTGTTGTTGTTGTTGCCTACGACGCTACCACCATCCCTCTTCGGTAGCGTAACATCATCACTTTTATCTTCAAAGGAGAAATTTATTTATTTACTTGTCAAAAAGAATTTGCATTCATTTAACGATAATAAACTTTGAGAAATTTATTAAGAGCGATCTTTAAATAATTAGAAAAAGGCTGTGAAGAGAGAAAATCATCCTCCTTTTTTGAAATTTTTGTCTTATTAGGAATCGGCTTTGATGATTCAGAATGTTGCCTGTCAGGCCAGAATATTTGGCCTAAGATGGAAATATTTTTTTTTTTTAACACAAATATTTTATATTAAGAATAAAATCGAGAGGTGCTAATTGTTAAAATACTCTTAAAAACCTACTTTTTATATTTTAGAATAAATTTTTGCCCTCACCCCCGTGGCCGAGAGGATACAGGTGTTAACAAATGTCAATATTGATTGTCTTAAAGCCACTCGGGTTCAGATCCCAGGCAGTTCGATGAATATTTATTAAAATGATTAATGATATTAAAGGACCGCTGAGAGAGTTGCTGATTTCATGGGGCTGTTTATTAATACGCCCCCCCCCCCCCCACGCCAACATAAAAAAGTTTAAATTTGAAATCCAAATATACATTTCGGAAAAATTATTTGAATTTTTTTTCTCCATAAGAAATTTAGGAATATAGCTGAAAGCGGGGTCCTTTGACCTGAAATATGATCAAATTTTTCATGATCATAATACTTTCCTATTACACAAAAGCCTAAAAAATATAAGACAAGCAAGAAAGTAAAAATCTAGCAAGACACGATGACGAAATTTGTTCCTTTCTCTCTCTTTTCTCTATCATCTAAATATTTATCCATTTAACTTTCATTTAAAATGAAATCACTACCGTTTTTTGACATTTTGTCATCGAAAGTTTCTTCTTAAAAATTAGAGATTTAGACTAATTTCAATGTCAATATATCGCAGAAGACGCTCTCAAGGGCGTATCAAGTCAGTTGGGGGCCTGGGGCGTCACTAATAGAATATATACATTTTTTTAACCCTTTTCGGTTACTGAGGCCATTTAGGGGTATAACTTTATTACAAAGTGTCGATGGCTACCGGGGTACGTTCAACACGATGAGTGCTCGTGGTCACCAATCCTGAGCTTTCGCCGCGCTTGGCATTGCTTAACTGTAATGATTGGGGTGACTGTCTTCTCCGTAGCTAGGCCCCTCAGCACAAAAATATTTTTAAAATACCGTATATCGTTGAGCCCCGGACCCTCTCAAAGACAAATATTTGGGGGCCTGGGGCGGACCGCCCCCCTCCTCCTCTCGGAACGCCTCTGGAAGCTCTGGCCTAGAAAACGAATATTTCCCAAGAGAAAAACAGAAAATAAATGTATTTATAATAAAAATAATAATAGGAATTGAGAAAACAAGCGAAAACAAACCAAACACTTGTTGTTTTACAAATGGGCCTTAATTTAGGTTTTAGACTTTAAAGAAGCTCTAATTATTCATTTATGGGGGGGGGGGAGGGGCGATTAATTATTCTAGCGATAAATTGATGGATCACTAACAGATATCAAATTAAATCTAACTGGTTTGTATTTTATTAAAACTAGATCAATTAATTCTTTGATTGGATTTAAAAAATTTTCTAATTATAAAGTGAATGTTTTTTGGCATGTAACACTCTAATGCGATTATTGGGCAGTCAGTAATCCGGCACTAATTGCCACGAGAGATGTAGGGCCTTGTCTTTCTTATTAGCAAATTTTAACAATTAAAGGCCATTGGGACCGTACGTGAAATATAGAGGCAGCACTATCGCCGAAGTAAGCGCTCTCTATTGAGAAAATACTATAGTGTTCTTTTGCTAAAGATAGTGGAATCAAAACATTCATTGAAAAAATAATAAAGTAAATATTTCAACCAGTTGTCAATAATAACTTATTATATGCAGACAGAATGATGAAAAATTAAAAAAATTATTTAACTCAAATTGTGTCTGAGGGGTAGTTTAAAAAAAAACAATTTTGAAAGCGTCAAAGTTGTGCCACAAACGCGAGTGTGTTTTATCCACTGTTTACGTTTTGCTAATTTCCATGCGGCTCCAAACGTGCTTACTTAGAATTTATAAAAATTCACTTTCACATCCATTTCAGGTTCTGAAGTGATGTATTATTACAGCCACGGATACAGCAATTTTTTCTTGAAGTTAACATAATTCAAATAATCTCAATATATTTTATTAAAAATTATTCAAAAATAAAACACGTGTTATATATTTAACAAAACCTCCCAACTAATTAAGATGATTGCCACTAGTTGGCGCAAAGGTCTAAATGCACGGTCCCTAAAGCCAATCAGCCCCCGAAGGGTATCTGGCTCATTTAGTGTTTCTGAATAAACTGAAAAAAGGAGAATCTCCTCTCTTAGAACTTTGAGGGAATCGATTGGTCTGTCATCGGCGAAGCTGTTCCGTGCTGGGTGAAGATAGCCTTCCTGGTCGGAGAAGCAGTAGCGAGAAGAATAATTATTATGAAACATTCAGGGTTCAAAGGTCTATGCAGAATAAAAGAACAAACTAATTGTTTCTTGATATTTGGATTATGATAATATGTATTGACAGTCAAGGTGGAAAAATAAAAGATTATATTTTGGCGACGTTTCGAATGCCACGCACTCATCATCAGGACAAAATAGATGTTAGAATGTCTGGTTCGTTGAAATGGTAATGTAGCAGTTAATGTCTTTATCAATCTTTATTTGCTTGACAAATTATCTTAACCGTCTGGAGGTCTTATTTTCTGCTGATGATGAGGACGATCGGATATAATCTTTTATTTTCACCTTGGCTACACCATACATTCTCATATTAAAGAGCAAATTTTTTATACGGTGCAATGAAAGGTAAAAGTCGGCTATTATAAAATGAAAGAAAAGATAAGGACAATGTTTACAAGATTACGCTTTTGAGGCATTTGTATTTATAATAAATTTTTTTTACTGAATGAGATCTTCAATAAATAATGCAACTTGTCTTCTTAAATTACTTTATTTACGATAGGACAAAAAAAAGAGAGACGTAGCATCAACAGCAGCCACTTGCCATGAAATTATTCAACTATGCTTGAGTTGCTTTTTATTTGAAATGCTCACTCGTATCATTTTATTATTATTATTATTGTTTTATGAATGATCATGTCTAATTTTATGCACACTAATGCACTTTATAAAGATCACTTATGTTGTTGCTTTTTTATAAAACAAGAATACAATAAATAAAACAACTCCTGGAGATGTTGTTTCGATAGGGGGAACTGACCATGACCAACGGCATAATTTCTCCTAAAATAAATATTTGGCGGAGATAGGGTTGCCACCTTTTTTTTTTTTGCAATTAAAGTACATTGGTGATTAAAGATAAGAAACAAAGTACATAATGTCAAAATAAAGTATCATTCATTTTTCTTTAGCATTGTATTTAAAAACGTATTTTTTGTTGGTTTTCGCAAGTTTTATGAAATCATTATCATTATTAAACAATTGCACAGCATCTTTACAGTCTATATTTAAGTAATACATTTTTTCTAAGGTTCAGAGACACTTTGTTTCTTTCGTCTCGCCATCACAGAAAAAACTCTCTGTGAATGCTCATGTGCCAGGAATAGACATTCAAAATGAAATTACTTTATACAAGTTAGAAAAATTATCATCAGTCTTATTAAATACTTACTGCCATTTTTGTGCAGTAGACAATTCCGTTTTACTCAAGACCAAACTTTTTTGAATCTCAGAACAATCAAACCATGCGAAATAAAGTATCTTTGCGTACTTTATTGTTCTCTTAAAGTATAGAGTATCTTCTTCTTCTTCTTTCTTAGCCTTATTCCCGGAGTGCGGGGGTCGGCTGATTTTTTTTACCTAATTTATTAAAAAAAAAAAAAATATGGATACCTATAAATGGATACTCATCGTCTATGAAAAGTCCATATTTCTGGACTAGTATCCCCCTTTTTATTAAAATGTCTATAGCCTTGGGTTCTGATAGCAGACCATATTCAGTTGCTCTTGAATATATAGGTGGCCCATAAAGCAACTTTAAAACGAGCTTTTCACATTTTGTTGCTCTTCTTCTTTTACAAAATTTCCCCGAAGTTGGATGCTATAAAGTAAATAATAATTAAAGTAAATGCAAACAAAGATAATGAAATAGGCTATATAATATAAATAGATATTTAGGTCGATATAACTATTTACCTGTTAATCTTTTCCTTCGTTCCTCTAGCCATAAGTTGCTTTCGCTCTGACTGCTGATTTGCAGCTTCAAATGTGGCTTTTGATCATGTGTTAGTCTAAAAAATACAAATAAATAATATATTTGGTCTTTTTACGTGACAACGTCTTACAAATCATGTGTGTATAGTGGCCGGTTAGGGAGGCATGCACGAAAAAGTTTATCGGCTTGAATAACTCATCTGTCTTAAAAGGTATAATTATGGGGAATATACGGTTAGAAAGAATGGGATTTCAGCTAAAAATTTCAACATTTATTTTTTTTTATTATCTACAATATATTAATCATAATTTATAACAATTCCACAAAATAATTACCTTAGAGAATCTAAAAATTCTTGTTTTTCTTTTTCATAGTTTTCCTGACACATATCTGGAGCTGAGGCAGAGGGACCACAATCACTTTGGGGAAATATTGTTTCTTTGATTTGGGCTTTTTGTTTTTTTCTTTTAGGACCATTCTTTTTTTTTCTAAAAAGCATTTATTCATAAGAAATATCTTGTTAAAAATATTTTTGGAAATTATGTTGGCTGAAGTAAATTATTACTTTACCTAAAAAGCTCCAATTTTTTTGTAAAATTGCCTGGACTTCTCCCAAATAAATGTTTATTTAATTTGGTTTGTAGTGCCTTTGTATTTGCTGACACTATTGCGCCAAGGCAACGACTTTGATAGCTACCACGAAGACAATAATTAATTCTTTTTCCTTCTGAAAAAAATTTTACCAAAAAATTAACTTATTATAGATCGCTTTGAGACAAGTTAGTTTTGAAAAAAAAAAATTCCTAGTGTTTTCCCATTGAAAGAAAGCTTTTTAGGGGGCGTCGCAAGAAATTTAGTTTTTTAACTACTGCAGTCTAATATATCTTCTTCTTCTTTCTTCGCCTTATTCCCGCAGTGCGGGGGTCGGCTAAATGGGTTTTGTGCGACCGGAAGAAATAGAATAGGCCGGCCCGTCGCACGGTCTGACACCTGTTGAAAATATAGAAGAAAGGGACAGACATGTAAAGTACAGGACTGCCAGTCCCAGCTCGGGCAGCTCGTGGTCGCCATCCACGTACCCACAAGCTGTGGGCCCCTGAGCAGTCGTAAAGTTTAGAGTATAATTACCTGAAATGACGTACAATACTTAATTATAAAGTACGGGTACTAGTCAGAGACCAAGCTGATTGATTTATAGAGCAACAATTTTTTATAATAAGAGAAAAATTTCTACAGGTGTATTTCAAGTTAATTTTGTGTTAATCGTAGCTTAAAAAATTAATAAATGGGCATTAAGTAAACCCAGAAGAGGATTTTGATATTTTTATTAGAGAGACCCCAAATAGAAAAGATTAAAACATTAAATACTCAGGTGTAGGCAATTTAGACGCCCATTCTAAATGTCAGCGAGAGAGAGAGAATTGGGTTAAAGGAAAATGAGGGCTATAAAATAGCGTTGTCTACCTCCCTGCTATTAATAATATATTATTAGAGAAGAGTAACTCTCTGCAATTTCAAATTTTATTTGGGTAACAAATAAAAACACAATTAGCATTTTAAGAGTGTTTTTTTGGAGCGGAATTTTTTCTAGGAAGTATTTTTTTTTTAAATAAAACTAGACATTTTAGACAAAAATTAAATATGAAGGGCTTAGTGGAAGATAGTCATAAGCCACCATTTTGTCATTTTTGAGATATTCATGCCAGTGCATTCTTTAAATATCCCTCTTTAATACCACACAAAGAAGTTCCTTGATTTTACAATAGTTGGCTGCACATAATAAGTGCAAGTTCTCTACTTGGCCAGCTAGTGATGATTTGAGAAGTAAGATAGTCATAAGCCACAGCAAAATGGCGTCGAAATCTGGAATGAAAATTTCTCTCGTATCAAGGACTTCTATGAATAAGGGAGCTGAAAATGAAGAGTCTGATTCTTTTTAAACTGATAGTTATGATTCTTGGCACCCAACAAGCACCAGTTCTAGCTCTAATTACAACATGATAAGAGAATAGACATATTTTAATAATTTTAATTTTAATATGCATAACCTCTCTTTTATAGCTTGTGACTATCTTCCACTGAGCTATTCATATCTTTAAAAATAAAAAAAAAAGTTCAGGGATTGATCAATTCAAAATTTGATAACATTTTATTTTAATTACAAAAAAACTTAGTCAACTAACACTGGAGATTTAATTCCTTATCTCCTACAGCGCTTGGTAAAAATTTTACTATTAAAATAATTGATTTTTTTGTTGATAATGAGCGACTTAAAATGTTTCCGATCAAAAATTCTCATTAAAATTTCTAGGATATACAGTAGAAAAATAACCCACTGAAGATCGTAATTGATAGATACCTATTAGTTAGATATCTATTAGTTAAGTAAAAGTTGTGAGAAATGCGGTTAAGTGGTATCCAGATGGCTTAAATAAAATCATCGGACTGCCTGGGGTCCGAACCCGCGACGTTTGGTATATGAGGTTAGGGTTTTTTTTTTATAGTTTGTATACATTTCGATTGAGGCCCACTTCATATTTCATTTGGCCTGGTATTTATTACTTTTTTTTGGTTGATATAGAGACTGAACATTCCACCACAGATAGACTAGGGATTAATTCTTTAAACTTTCCTATACCTCTATAAAGAATAAGAATGTATAAATTAAAAAAAAAAAAAATCGGAACTAAAATGTTTTTTAATAAACCATTTATGGAATTTGCCTTAGAATAAAAAAAAATACGAGTTCGATATTATAACGGAAACTAACGCGTTTCTCCTTTCGAGGAGACAAGGCGCTAAAAACATAACTTTTATAGTTGCCAAAAAAAGTTATCCTATTAAAGGACTAATTAGTGGTTTCGTTCTGCGTGACATGACACGACAACGCCACTCGGAGTCGATTAACATTCTAAGGAGAATTTGGGCCAATCGCGGAGTTCTTGGCCCTTGAACTTCACCTCTTTTCCTATGCGACCTCCAATCAACGATTAATTGATTAGTTCCTATCCGGCCTTCCTTTGATTTCATTCACAGACAAATAACGTGATAATTATTTGCTCTTGCCGTTTAAAAAAACAAATTCATAAATAATCAAATAAAAAGTGAGATTTTCGACTTTCAAACTACTTTTCCTTTTATAATGAATTCATCGCAATTTTTATTCTTAAATCGATTATGAAAATGCAAATGGCTCCATTCAATTCAGATTTAGGAGTTGAGACAATAAACAGGTTACATCTATAAAAATAATTTAAAATGCCTATAAAACTGAGCGTAGCGTTTCTACTGGAAATAAACTTAAAAGATTGTATCTAATAGGGAGTCAGAATTTGAATTTCATTAGGCTACTTAGAGCTACTCTATTTGGAGAAATATTTTTTAAAGGAAAGAAAAACTTTACGGAAACATAATTATTATTTATTTCTTTGTAATGTGAATTTCATTTTGACTTTCTCTTGACCATAGGCCTATATAGACCTATATAGAGAAAGTATTGCGATCATGTCAAAAATTCGGTGTTGAGATTTTGATGGATATTCACGTTTTGAGGTCCCCTGAATCAAAAAAGGTGGGTCCCTCAACATAGTCAGTCTGTGTTCAATATAAAGCATAGAGGAATTGATCTACCGGATTGAAATTTTATATTTAAGTTAGGCACCCTCCCGGACACTTAAAATAAGCTTTTGAACAAAATCGTCTAAAAAGTACTAGTACTTTACTGATGTACTTTTTCACTTTTTTCAATTTTCTCAAAATTCGGATCCAACGATTTTGATTAAAATTAAAAAATCAATTCTTTTTTAGATGCTCTTTAAAATGTATATTCTCATTTTGCCCTTGAAATATTTTGAAGCACACTTTACTCTTGAACTTCATAGGAAAGATAACAGGTAGGAGAAATTACGCTGGAATATCCAAAAGAGTAATTTATATTTTTTAGGCTGATAACACTCTAAATGACTGTGATACATTTCATACTAAAGTATTTAATGAGATACGTTGAATTACTTTTATGTAAAAAAGTTCATTTTTTTATTCTTAAAATGAGTGAAAAATATTGGTCCAAAAATTCAGTTCATATCGTTCTTCAACTGCCCTATTTTGCTCCGATTGACTCCTAGCCCCTCTTGAAAATGTATATGAATGATGAAATAAAAGGATGTTTATATCAATCTGCCCTAATAAAAGTGTTTTTCAGGTCAGGATCTGGAAACCGAAACGTTGACGAATAGATTCTCACCTCTTTGAAATATACCATCTATTGCAATAGTATTGAGACTAAAGCCCGGTAGTTAGGCAGCCCAAATGGCAAACGCTCACTAAGCTTTTTTTTCTGATTAATTTTTATTTCGATATATCTTGAAAGTTATATTAAAAAGATACATTTTTATGGTTATTCTGTTGTTATCAAGTGTGGTTCTGTTTTGAAAAGGTATTTCTCACACACAGCTGTCATTTGGGGTGCCTACCGGACTTTAGTCTCAGTTAGAGGAGATAAATAATAAATAGATGGTACTGTACCGTGAGGGGCAATATTAAGTCCCACTCAGAGGACTACCTGGCTTTAGAGCCCGGCGCGTCCCAGGCCAGATAGACAGACCTCTGGGTGGGACTTAATTTTGTCCCTCATTGTACATCTACCAGGCATCGAGAAAATTTATTTAAGCCTAACTAGTATTTTTTATTATTTATCTCATCTAAGGATAAAGAAAATTTTATAAAATTGATATTGATAAAATCTTTAAGATATTTAAACAATATTGCATTTTTTATTAAAAAATGGGCACTAAATAGACAAAAGGTTACTTATCTATATAATTAAACCAAAAAGGAAACGATTATTGTTTTGAAGCCAAATTATACTTAAGATCAAAAGCGTCAAGAAACTAAGAGGTGTAGATATCGACAAAATAATCTCTTAAAAAATTCCTTTATAAATAACAATATCCCTATTTTCCCTATTGTTCTCATCCCAAAGCCTCTCTCTCTCTTAGTTTTATTATCAACGATCCAATTTTGTTAAAATTTCTATCTATCAACGAGATAAAAATCAAAGTTAATTTATGAGCGTAAAGATTTTGTAAATCTTTCTCGTTCTACTTTCATCCTCGTTGAAAAGAAATCGAAAATAAAAAGCAAAGGGCACAAGAGAGAGGTTTGTGTTTCTAAAAAGGGTGAAAATCGTTTACATATGAGAAATGAATATATAAATAATAAGAAACAAAGATCACTCACTAGAGCACGAATTTGTTGTTATGAATAACGACGTGAGGCGCTTATTCAAATAAGGACATTTTGAAATAGGCCAAAAAATTATTTTATTTTGAAATAAAGATAGCATCTTTTTTTTTTTTTTGGTTCTCAGAAAGAAGAAGAAAAATTTAAGAGAAAGTTAATTTTGTTAAATGTTAGTTGAATGAATACCAAAGTACAATAACTATAGAGATTATTTTTTCCACGAATTTGATATTGTAGGACTAGAGTAGAGTACTTATTTTATTTAAATAAATTACTCCAGAATTTGGATGCTGATTTCACTCATTTAATGATTTATTTATTTATGAACTAGCCCTTTGTACTTGAGGTCAGGTGTTCGCTTCCCGTCCCAACCGATTAGGTTTTATTTCAATTATATCTAATACTATTAAACGAGCAATGTACAGTGAGGGGCAATATTAAGTCCCACCCGTGCGATTTCTACTTGTGATTAATTCATTGTTTTAAAAAAAAATATTATATATTTTTTAATGGAAACTTTCATGGTTCAAACCTAGAAAATTTCCAATAAAGATTATTATTTTCTTTTATAAAAACAATGAAATAATCACAAGTAGAGAACGTATGGGTGGAAATTAATATTGTCCCTCACTATACGTTTGTCTGTAAGCACATCAGTTCTCGAAAACGGCTCTAACGATTTTTTTTTTTTTCAAATTTTAAATATATACTATTTCTAGCACCAATATGAAATTGCGCTATGTCTCGTCTTTGGTAAACCTCGAGTACTAGTACTTTACTGATGTACTTTTTTTTAGATTTTTTCAATTTTCTCAATATTTCTTTTGACAATTTCTTTCAAATTTTAAATATGTTCTATTTTCCGTAAATAAAACAAATTACACTAGGACTCGCTTTGGGAAACCTTGAATACTAGTACTTTACTGATGTACTTTTTTAGTTTTTCCAATTTTCTTAAAAATTCACTTTGATTTTTTTAAAATTATAAGTAACATAGATGTAGGCAGCCAGTAAAAAGAATAAAAACTTTATTCAAATATCGTTGACGTTTCGGGAAAGCATCGCTCCCATCTTCAGGTCGATAAACACCATTAACCATTTATCGTCCTGAAGATGGGAGCGATGCTTTCCCGAAACGTCGACGATATTTGAATAAAGTTTTTATTCTTTGATGGCTGCCTACATCCACCTGTTCCTGTTAAAAAAAAGTTAAATTATTACTCCTGCAGGAGCGCTGTGAAAGAGTTTGTTTGTGTCTCTTGTGCTAGGCTTCAGTGATTCGCATCCCGTCTCATGTTAGAAAAATATCTCTCAATTGAATTGCCTGTCTAGCAATCAATTTAAATAAATAGGGACAGTGCCTAAATGGCCTCTAATGCCGAAAAAGACCTTGACCTATTCTCAGGAGCATTAGCTTCTCGTGTCAAAGGTTGAGGTTTCGCATCCCGTCCCAGGCGACAAAAACTATTTTCAATTAAATTGATTGAAATAAACAGAGATGGAGTCTAAATGGCACCAAATGCGGAAAAGACCTTAAATAAAAAAAACTACAAATATTTGTTTTATTTTATCTTTTAATAATAAAATGATGAAGTGGTCTATTCCGTAAGCAAATACTTTAACACCAAAGCGTTAACATTTAGTCAAAAGTGTAAAAAATTGATGCCATGTCCAGGGGATGCCTTTGATATTTTAACGCCGTATTTAAGCATAAAAATGGCGCCTTTAACCTAAAGAGTGAGGTTATGATTTTGACAGCTTTAAGATAAAAGAAACATGTTAACGTCGCTGTTAAGAATATCATTTTTTAACGCTGGTGTTATTACTGTACTTTTTAACACCCAATTTAAATTTTTAACGTCTGTTTTTAGAGAATAGACATGGAAATGAGTTTTTTTAATAAAATTTTTAATACCAAATGACCATGTCGACTAACCAAGAGCCAGCCATATGAAGGAACCGGTCCTTAATATTCTAATAATATTCATCATAGTTTGAAAATTTGAAACGAGATGAAAAATGATTTTTCTTAGATCATGGTTAGACTTTTCTATATACAAACTCTTTAGAAAGTAATAACGTAAGTAAAAACGAAAAGTTTTTTTATTAATTCAAAAGGGATTTGAGCAACAGGTTTAATTAAAATAAAAAATTCGTCTCTTTTAGTAAAACATTAACGATGCAATTTCTTTTTCCAAATGAGGTTATTAGATCTTGAAACAAATGAAATTTAAATCGAGGGAGATTTACGTTTTTGTGTTTCCTGTTTCGGTCGGTGACTCCTTGGCCAAGGCCAGGGACCTCCCGAGGACGCCCGGTTTTTTTTTTCCTCCTCGTCGGGTCCATCGGCTCCTGATCAGGCGAACAGACGATGGCGAGCTTTCTAGGTCGTCGCTTCATATTGTATTCACTTAGGGTAGGGCCACACTCTCTTTCGTTAAGGGTAACGGTTCAATAGCATGCTTATATGTTGGAGTTGTGCCAGTGAACGGAAGACAGACACCTGATTCGTTTTTTTTATTTTATGAACGAATGACTTGCGTTTATTGAAACTCTTCTTGTGGTTCCTTTAAAGAAGTATTAAAACTTCAGTTGAGTCCGGGAAGTTGAGCTAGCTCTAGCAATGCGTTTGTCACGATTTCTCCTCATTTTCCTCGTCTCTAGTGTGCAATCAAATCTCGACCCATTTCTTAACAAATGTGATCCAATTTGGGATTGTCTATTAATACGTACGTTTGCTAATCTTTCGGATATTGCCAATAGTGACGTTTACCCATTGACCTCGAATCTTTATGTGATTAAAGTGTCCAATGTGAGTGAAAATAATTTTTTAGATGATGTACTTCCTAAAATCAATCGATATTCATCCCAACCCTGGGAATTAACTCAAGTTTTGGTGAGAAAAACATCCAAAATTCTAGAAACACATTCACTGAATTGGATTCCAACTGATGACGTCACAGTCAAGATATATCCATCAGAGTTACGGGGTAAACGTGTCCTGGATGTGGCTCTGGAAGTGAGCGCAAGTTCATCTAACAGAGGTACAGTCATTTCTCTTCTTATTTAAACAACATCTGGTGTGACTGGTCGCACAGCACACAACTTCGGTAATCGAAAGTTGTGTTCTATGCTTGACACACCAGATTTTTTGTGTCGACATATATTTAACAAGACTGTGAGTGTTTTTTATTGACGAGGCCAAACATCATATATTTAGTTAGACATATATTTAGTTTCCGCCGGTATATTAGAATTCAAGATGTAAAATTTTTTTTTTTTTTTTTTAATTAAAAAACATTCACACTTTTTTCTCATTCACACTCACACACACATTCACACAGTCTTTTCGGCAACTTAGGCCATTTAAGACTTTGACGATAACCGTTGTAATTAAAATATCAATTTGGGTTTCAGGCATTTCTATTTAAGTCATCTGGTATCCAGATGTAAAATTTATAAACGGAGGTTAATATTTAAATTTTGTTACCATAGCAACCATTTCTCCTATCTTTTTTATGTAGTACTAATAATTTTAAGAATATTCGTTTTAAAGAGAATCTAAAAAATAATTGATTTATGAATTTTAATCAAAATCTTTGAAGCAAATTTTGAGAAAATCGATAAAAATTAAAAAAGTACATCAGTAAAGTACTAGTACTTTGTGGCCGATTTTGTTTAAAAGCTTATTTTCACTCTCCAGAAGGGTGCATAATTTAAATATAAAATTTCAACCTCGTAGCTCAATTCCTTCATGCTTAAAATTGAACACACACACAATGTTGCGAAAACCACTTTTTTGGACTTTAGCGGACCTCAAAACGTGTATATCCATCAAAATCTCGACATCGAATTTTTGACATGAACCCAATACTTTCTCTCTATATATATATTCATATTTAAGTAATAGAAAGTAATATAGGTCACGTTCTAAGGTCATTTATCCTTATTACCATACTTTTAACTAATAAATGGTAATCAAATTAGAATATATATCCCATGTGAATTAAAAAATTAGATTAAGAGCCACGAGCGTGAATAATTAAAAAAGAAAAAAAATTACCATTTCTAAGGTGGTAACTTGGTGTTCATAAAAAATCGCTTTGATTTACATTTATGTATATTTATGAGAGAGTATTGTTATGTTTAGGCAAATAACTTTATTTTAATAAATAAATAGGCCTATATTCATTCAGCATAATTTTAATTTAATATGTTAAACACCTTCCAGTTCTATTTAGTGAGTGCCTGGCCTTAATGAATGAAACGAGGAATCTTTTAATTTGATTTTAAAGACTATGATTATATACAATGTAGGTCTGCTAAGCGTATCAAAATAGGCCTAATATTAAAGAAAGGCCGTTGAATATTCAAGATAAAATAAAAAAATCTGGTGTGACCGGCGCACAGTACACCACTTTCTCTCAGAAAGTTGTGTTCTCTGCAGGTCACAACAGATTTTTTGTATCGAGAAATATTTAGTTTCCCATAGCACCTAAGTTCTAAACTTGACCACTTGCATTTCATTAGTAAAAAAGTCAAATGATTCAAAATTTCCATAGGCTCTGTGTATTTTAAATATTGCTGCTTGAAATAAACTATGGTTATTTTTGCAAAATTTTAATCTCATGAAAGGTAAGCTAATTAAATCTAATATTAATTAAAACGTCAGATGTTTATTTTTTATAATAAATATTTAATCTCTTGGTGATCGATTTCGCTATTCATAGCATCCTCAGGCTAGCTGGAAGAGCAAATTACAATTAAAAATTTGAATATAAATACATTTATACAAATTGTTTTTGTTGCTGGACAAATACACAAATATATACATTAAACTTTTTATTTAAATTATTTATTTTCATAAATCAAAAAACATTTTATTATATAACTGTTTTCTCATAAAAAGTTTAATGTATATATTTGTGTATTTTTCCAGCAACAAAAACATAATTTGTATAAATGTATTTATATTCAAATTTTCTAATTGTAATTTGCTCTTCCAGCTGGCCTGAGGATGCTATGAATAGCGAAATCGATCGCCAAGAGATTAAATATTTATTATAAAAAATAAACATCTGACGTTTTAATTAATTTTAAATTTAATTAACCTACCTTTCATCATGTACACGTCAGAAATAGAGGAATATATTCAACATTTTAATCTCATATTTGGATATTTTATACACAGTAAAGAATCCTAAATAAATACAAAATTTCATAAGAATTGGGAATTCTTTTTTTAAATGTGTAAAAAATTCCAGAGAGGACCCCCTTTTGAATCGAAATTAGCATGCAAATCCCCATATGGGGATTTAACATGAAAGGAAGAGCCGGAAAATAACCGTACGCATAAGATATTAACAAATTCTTTGCGTTGACCTTTGCCCGATCGATGAATGGGTGTCCTCGAAACCTTCGACAAAGATTAATAAAGAAATTTTATTTTCATTATCTTTTGAAGGAAGCAGAGAGATTAAAATTTTTTAACAGCTTTGTAAGTAGAGTTTTTCTATCAAATGCTGTACATTTGGAGCCACAAGTACCTGATATGCTCGAAAGTGGAGCCTTGGGTTTAGTCAAACAAACTAATATATTTCAAATAAATATAGCCATCATTGTTATTTTTTAATAAAACCGAAAAGGAAAAGCTACTTTTAATAGATCACGCCCGAAAGGCTAAGCATTTTGGTTGTCTAAGGACAAGGTTCCACTCTGGAGAACATCAGGCACTTGTGGGTCCTACTGTACTAGTGATATTGGTTTTCTTAACACAGGTCCTGATAATGGGTGACGTTTAGTAAAAGATTTTTTTATTAGGAGAATTATTAAGATTAAACAAAGTTTCTCAGTCATTTATGTCAAGAACTGACTGACATCATTTTAGAGCAGCGTTAAAAATAAAAAATATAATATTTTAAAATAAACGACTAAAATAATATTCATTTTTGTTTCCATTGATGATCATTAATAAAAAATATTATTGGGGTTCGTTATGACTTGAACATAGTCACAAATATTGGAAACTAAACCACTTGTCTGATTCCCTGATCACAGGACTGGAGTATAAAAGCATAAATAAACCGAAAGATCCTATGGTGATTGAAAGGCATTTAGTTTCCTTCCATGTAATATTCTCATTATTTTCACTCAAAAAAAATACAATTTTTTAAATGATAAACAAACACTCAAAGTGAATGACTGAAAAATAAAGAAAAAACACTCAAGGGGGAGGAGGGAGTTAAATGAGATACAATCTGACGTCATCAGGTGCCAAGCTCCCCCACTATAACATATAGACACGCGAAATTCAATTATCTTTCATAATAATTGATTCCTTTTTAACGAAAAACATTTATGCACAGGTTCCAAGCAAGTTTAACACGTCATTACAAATTCACAGCCTCTTATATAAAGAGCGAATGAAAACATTTCCTTTATTCTATCCCTGAACTTGAAAAGCAGGAATAAAACGAATTTGGTATTAACTAACAGATTCCATCTGGCTTTCTCTAACAAATGCCGCTTGTTTTCTTTTAAATAAAAGAAAATACGTGCGGTAAAGTGATACTGAAAAAAAAGATAATCGTGATGTGATATATCGTCTATAGATTTAGGACACTCTTCTCTAGTGCCATTTTAGGAAAATGTATACAAAAAAAAAAAGTTTAAAAATATTTTTGTTGTAATCCTCTTTAATACTTTATTAATATTTATTTGTTTGTGGGTCGACGATCTTCCCTTATGATGGAGTCAGCAAGTCTATTTGACTAAATGAAAGTGTTCATTAATAAAAATATAATTTATGAGTATGTGAATCACTTGCCGCAATGACCTCTCGAGGAAAAAGGAGAGTTCAAATCCAATTTAAAATACCGCCTGGTCCGGTTCCCGTTGCACCTTGGAAACTGGTCAGACTTGAATATATTACATCTCGGTTGGATAGGCGAATTTTAATTATTCTCATTAAAGAGTGAGATTTAGAAAAATCTGGAGTGACTGGTCGCACAGCACATCTATAATTAGTTACATTATAATTCAAATATAAAATTTATAAACATTTAAAAATACATGTATATATAAAAGTAAAGTGTGCTTCGAACAATTTCAAGGGAAAAATAAGAATAGACATTTTAAAGAGCATCTAAAAAATAATTGATTTTTGAATTTTAATCAAAAACGTTGGAGAAAATTTTGAGAAAATCAGAAAAAAGTAAAAAAGCACATCAGTAAAGTACTAGTACTTTTTGGCCGATTTTGTTCAAAAGTTTCATGTAAGGTGTCAGGGGGTGCCTAAATTAAATATAAAATTTCAACCTTCTAGCTCTTTTCATTCTTGAGATATTTCGTTCACAGACATCGAATTTTTGACATGAATACATTACTTCATATATAGCTATGTGAAAATAAAATTATAGTAGGGGCGAGTATTTCCTTGAAAGTTAGTTAATCTGCAGGTAGTCGGCACAGGGTAATAGACAATAATTTTATCCAAAATGTGTTATGTGTTGGTCAGGCCTACAAACAAAGAAACATGTTTCCACCAAAATCTTATTAGAAACATTGAGTCACAAATTTTGGGTATATTTTGGTAGGTCAAACGTTCCTTAGCCCCCGGGAATTATTATATTTGAATTGATTAGAGGTACTATTAAATGTTATAGAAAATTAGAACATAAGTAATAATTTGATTAAAAAATTCGTGGGAAATATTTCACAGGAAATAAAATTTTAAGAGGTCAGCAAAAATTAGAAAAAAAAAATCACCTCGGGAAATGAGTTAAATAAAATCAGGAGTAGCCTACTAATTTAAAATTTTAAAAAAGTCCTAAAAAGAGGCTGCACGAATCACTTTCAAGAAAAATTTTTGTATATTTAAGTATCGGTAAATAAAATTGAAAGTTAACATAAATAAGCTTAATTTATATTTTCAACTTTTAGGTTTCGCTGTACAGGCAGGCATTTTAATACCAATAAAAACATCTGTCGTTTTACCTAATTGGTTGACTTTCGTTGAAACAAAATTCCGTTTCAACTTGATAAATTATGTGGTTCGATTCTCGACAGAAGCAGTTTTTCTTATCAGAGTTATTATTAAAATAATAAAAACAACGAGAGGAATCCTTCTTGTTTGCTTACTAAAACAAAAATAAATTTCCCCTTTAAGGATGTGAGAATCCGCCCTCGGCCTTTAATTAACTCCCTTTAAAATTTGAGTTTGTTTAATCATTTATGCAAATTTCCGCCAATTTTTTTTTTTTTTTTCTTGGCTGAGAGCTTAGATTTTTCTTTCCTTTTGGAGAGGAGAAAATGCTATCAATCAAATTGTGGTTTATTTTAATAAATCTGCCACCCTTGGTACTAAATGGCAATAATATTGTGCAGCTATTATTCAGCGCCTACATATAATTTGCTTTCTCTTACCTCTATATATATGTTAATATATATAGAGAGAAAGTATTGGATTCATGTAGAAAATTCGATGTCGAGATGTTGATGGATATACACGTTTTGAGGTCCCCTGAATCCAAAAAAGTGGTTTTCGCGACATGGTCTGTTTGTCTATCTGTGTGTCTGTCTGGGTTCAATTTAAAGCATGAAGGAATTGAGCTAGGAGGTTGAAATTTTAAATTTAAGTTAGACACCCACCTAGGGCCTGAAAATAAGCTTTTAATCAAAATCGGCCAAAGAGTACTAGTACTTTACTGATGTAGGTATACTTTTTAATTTTTTTTTTTTTATTTTCTCAAAATTCGCTCTAACGATTTTCATTAAAATATCAATTATTTTTTAGATGCTCTTAAAAATGTATATTCTCATTTTGTCAGTGAAATATTCTGAACTTTACTCTTGTATTTCATAGAGAAGATAGGAGAAATGGTTGCCATGGTAACAAAATATAATTATTTTCCCATACTTATAAATTTTACATCTTGAATTCTAATATATCAGCGGAAACTAAATATATGTCGACACGAAAAATCTGGTGGGACCTTAAAACGTATATCAATATTCTCTCAATATATATAGAGATATATAATATATAATGTTATATAATTATATAACATATATATAATATTAATATTATATATGTATAGGAAAGAGAAAGTAAAAATTAGGCTACTATGCTATATCCAAAGATTTTACAAAGTAGTACTTATTATTTTTTTGTTCTTTATCGTTGCCACTCATAAAATTTCATTAATCAAATTCCATTGGAATTTTATAATTATAAACATTTTTTTTAAGATAAATTAAAATTAATTGTGTCAATTTTGCAGTTAAGACAAGAATTTAAATTAAATTGACTATTATTAATTTGTTATGCCCCCCCCCCCCTCTCCCTGTGGCTAATAGGCTAGAGGTGTTGGCAAATGTCAATATTGATAGTCTTCGCGGGTTCGGTTCCCAGGCAGTCCGATAAATATTTTATGTACGTAAATCATTTGGTATAAATAGACAATCAATAAAAATAGAATCAATCTAGGGAGAATCGAAACTTCTACCTCTGAACTAAGGCAAAAATAAATTGTAATTTTAATGTTGTTTATAGATCTGGCTGTGTTGTGAACTTGGAGAAGGAAGATCGGATATGTATCAGTTTAACTCACTTGTGATGATGACCCTTGTGTCGAAATGCGTATAAAGTGTTAATGTTAAATAAATAAATCACCGAGACAAAAAATCTCGTGTATCATACTTGAATTCAATTCTCCTATTAAAGGAAGATCGGGTCGAAAACTGTTTAATGGACATCAGTAGAAATTTTTCAATGGGTGGAGGACAAAATTTTTTTATGCATGGTATCCCAACACTTATGACTAGAGGTCACATGCAATCAACGAGAAAGAACATTTTTATTACGAATTTATAGCTATTACTTTTAATAAGTATTTGTGAATATGTGATAATTCCATGTTGTCTGGGAAGCGAACCCGGGACCTCCATTCACCGCGTGTGCTAGGAGTTGAAAAGGGATACATCTATGCGTCGACAGATCCAGAGTATTTTGAATTTAATCTTTTAATCTTAATTACTAAAGAATATATTATATCTAAAAAGAAATATAGAAAAGCAATGTTTGTAGGTGAAGAACTTTCTTTCTACTAATCGATTTATTATTCCTATATAGGCTACTAATTATTAGTCCTTATAGCTTTGGTTGGAATGTTAGCTTCACCTTCATTTATGAAGTTCACAATATCTAAAGTGCTAAAAAGGAAGGAATGTAGGCAAGACAAAGAAACAAACAAAAGACACATCCGGCTTATCAATCTTAATTGGTGTGCATGGATGGCACTTTGAAGTCAAGAGATAAACGGGAAGAAAAGACGGTGAGATGGGAAACGGAATGACACCTCGTAAAATTAATATTGTATTTTACTACACAATTAGTGGCATGCAAACTTGGGGGTCGTCTACATATTACGTAACGCCTTAGGGGGGGGGGCGGGCCAAAACGTTACTAATTGTGACATGGGGGCCCGGGGTCCCAATGTCTTATTTAAATTTTGCACAATTTTCACTTCAAGGTTGTAAAAAAAAAAAAATAAAATGAAATCGTCCACTACCTTTAAGTGTGTCTCGAGATTGGCACACTTTTCATGCATATAAAATTCCTATGATGATCACATACGAGTACGCATTCATGTATTATATAGATGTGAATAGAATAATGATCTTTTTTTTCTTCTTTTTCTTTCCATTGATGTTGATCAAATTTTTATTTATTCTGGGTATAAAGTTCATAGCAATATAAAATAAAATCCAGTATTTTTTTATTTTATTAAAGGAATCCAGAAACCTCTGTACAGAGGCGGATCCAGAGGAGTTTCTCGGGGGAGGGTAATCTGGTGTGACTGGTCGCACAGCGCACAATTTTTTTTTTTATTTCGGTAATTTAAAGGCACATTCTGTACTTGTTTAGCAGAATATATAAATACAAATTAAAATTTTAAGTATTAATTTTTAAAATTTTACAATTTCTTTTCGAAAAAAAATATTTTTTTCAAATCTCGGGGGGGGGGGGGGAGAATTACCCCCTTTACCCTCTCTCCATCCTCCCCCTTGTATCCACCCTTGTCTTTGTATTATAATTTGTTTCTCATTTGTAATTTTTTTATCTACACTAGCATTCGGCGGACCTCGGCCCCTGGTCCCCCGCCAGCTGGCTCGGACTCGCCTGCGGCGGGCCCTCGCCTTTTCTTAATTATGAAAAAATCAATCGGGGATGACTTCTCCAAAACTTTCTCGAATATTCTTTTGGAACTATGTCTCTGTGTGTGTGTATAAATTAACACGATTGTTTAAAAACCAGAGCAGCCAGATCGATGAAATTTGGTATATACTCCTTGCACTAAAATTGTAGATTTCTATCAACTTTTGGAGTAAATACTTAACCTAAAAAGTTTTTTCAAAGATTTTGAAATTTTCAATTTTTTTGTAATATTATGATAAATTACCCTCTTTTAAAAAGTTTTTATTCTTTGACATTTTTTCAAAAACTGAATAGTTTTTGAAATAATCAACGAAGAAAAAGACAAAAATGTCTGTATCCAATTTTAAGCATGAAGGAATTGAGCTAGGAGGTTGAAATTTTATATTTAAGTTAGACATCCTCCTGGACCTTCTTTTTTAAACAAAATCGGCCAAAGAGTACTAGTACTTTACTGATGTACCGTACTATTTCAGTTTTTTTCGATTTTCTCAAAATTCGCTCCAATGATTTTGATTAAAATTCAAAAATCAATTATTTTTTAGATGCTCTTTAAAATGTATATTCTTTCTCATTTTGTCCTTGAAATCTTTGGAAGCACACTTTACTCTTGGTAGGAAAGGAGAAATGGCTTTCATGATAACAAAATATTCTTCCATGTTTATAAATTTTATTGTATATCTTGAATTTTAATATATCGGCAGAAACTAAATCTCGTCACAAAAAAATCTGGTATGACAAGCACAGAACACAACTTTCTCAAAACAAAGGTAAGAAAAAGTTGTGTGCTGAACGACCAGTCACACCAGATTTTTTTAAGTCTTATTAGAATCCAATTTTTAATTTTTAGTTGAACAACAAATTGCCATGTTCCCTAACTCTCGGTCAATGTTTAGTAGAATAGAAAGGATTTTGGAGGGGAAGGGGGGGGGGTGCGTTAACAATCTCATACGAAGCTACGAGATTGCATAAAGATGAATCCCGAACCGTGCCAGTCAATTTCTTGTTTCAACGAACATCGAAAGATGAATTAGCTTTGAGGAAAAAGAAAATTTCCTTTTACTCTTCTCATTAGGAGAAAGAAATCAATTATAAGGTGATTATAAATTACATACCTGTTTTCATGATCGAATATTTATTAAAATTATCTTTTTATTACTTCTTCGTTTCATTCTCTTAATTATGGAAATTGTTTAATATAAAATTTCTAATTATATATCGGGAAATTAAAGTGGCGGAATACTAAAATTAAGGTTAATTTTCATTTGTAAATCTCAAGTTACCTAAACATTACACCGTTTCCCGTACCTTGGGGGGGAACTAGGGGGGTGTTTTTCCCTGCCCACAGGCACAGTCAACGTGCTTCTCGA
The DNA here is from genome assembly GCA_023213315.1 of Euborellia annulipes. NCBI lineage: Eukaryota > Metazoa > Arthropoda > Insecta > Dermaptera > Anisolabididae > Euborellia > Euborellia annulipes. The sequence continues at coordinate 24,547 of JAKCPI010011457.1, forward strand.
ATTAACGAGGAATTAATAGTTTTCGCTGAAAGAGAGAAACTGAGCTGAGGGGTCAAAAAAAAAAATGCACGTTGAATGAATCTTAAAATAAGTAAGGTTTATTAAATAAGAAATGAGAGTTATCTATCTGCTTCGGCTTTTAAAGAAATTAATAAAAAGATTAATATCACGATCTTATACTTAAGTCTAAATATATAATTATCCAATACAAATGGATATATTTTTAAAACTAATGTGAGTCTCTTGTTTAGTGAGTTATAGATTTTAACTATAAAATAATGTTTGTAGTTTTTTTTTATATGATTATTTATATTTTTATATTTGGATGATTTTGGAACCTTTGTAAAGCGCTTTTTTTATATATTTATATTTAAAACTTTTCAATATGATTAGAACTCGTATTAGCAATAGCTAGCTATGCTCACTTCACTAATAAGGGGGGTTTTAAGGGCGATGTTGGAGACTTATCTGTCTTCCAATGGCGCAGCATCCGCAGAAGAGGATCACCAAGATGTTGAGATCATCCAGCAATAATAAATGGACCACGTAGATATCACCATAGCATAACTTCAAAAGAGTGGGCAGGAGAAAATGGTGCCCGTTTTCACGCGTTAACCCTTTCAATGCGAGGGCTCGGCTGGGTCTGTTGGCTTCCGCTTTCTTCCTCACTCCCCTCTCCTGACATACTCAGGGGTGGTATGTCCTCTCCTACCTCGACGTCATCACAATTTATTTCTATTTAAATATTAATTTATAATAATTTTCATTTGAATAAATAATAATAATTATTATTATAATCATTGGTATAAAAAATATTTATATAAAATATAAAAATTCTTATTTTTATTTATGAACCACACATTTGTGGTGAACTCTGCTACAACATGAAGCCCCATAATTTACCAATTTCACCAACTTCTACCTGAGTAATTAATTAAATGATTAAAAGAATTTTTACTTTCTCTTACCTATATATAAATGTATTAATAACATTAATATATAATTTTATTTTCATCAGGGAAAATATTTTTCATTGTGAAGTGATCGATCATCATGGGCCACTGTGTTTGTGAAATTGATTCATATACCGGGGTGTACATTACAGTTGTACTTATTGGGGGGACCTGCAGTTGGATGGAAAGTGGAACTGTAGAGTCGGATCTCTTTATTAGTCAGGAAATTCTTGATAATTTTGATCTAATGTTATAATATTTTGGTATAATTAGTATTATTTGAATGTAATTTTTTATTTTTGTTATAATTGTCTTGGCTCCATTTAGATTATCTTCTCTCTCCATATATGTGACCGTCTACATGAAAAGGTACCAATTCTTCACTGGGCTAAATTTTCACTAGAGGCGATTAAAAGAAGTTCAAAAAAATCGATTTTTTTTTTTTATTATTACTGATTCGGATTCTTTAGTTGTTCATCTTATATGGAATATTCGATTCATCAGAATCAATGTATTTTATATAAAAAAATTGAAACGACAAGACAAAGGTGAGATAAGAGAAAAGGGACCAAACATACTTTAAACTCATTTTTCTCAAAACTAGGTTTTTCGTAAAAAAATTTTAAAAATTAATATCTTTTAAAGAAAAAATTGATAAAAAAAATTCTAAAAATACCGGCTTGGTCAGGAGGATGTGCTCTGTACAGAAAGCATTAAAACTCATTTTAGACCCCGATGAATATTCGGAAGCTCTCGGGCATGGTGTAGTTGGTAGCGTTCCTACCTTCTATACGGAACGTCGCGGGTTCGGACTCCATGCAGTCCGATGATTTTATTTAAGCCATTTGGATACCAAATGGCTTAAATAGAAATGCCTAGACCACCAATAGATATTATCACATATATAACGGTTATGGTAAAGTCTTATATGGCCTAAGTTGCCGAAAAGACTGTGTGAACATCAAAATCTCGACATCGAATTTTTGACATGAATCCAATACTTTCTCTCTCTATAGATGTAAATTACATATATAAGTAAGATAAAGCAAAACATAATTGAAGAAAAGTGACGCCAGTATCGCGCTGACTTTTAAACGAATTAGTGTAATTAAAACATTAATAAATTAAAAAATTGCTTTTTTGTACTGTACTTTTAGACTGATTAATTCGTTACTGATATGTAATATGGGTCTAATATTTTTAGGGCTTTAGAGAGAGGACCTCTTCCTTTGTTTGCTCGCTTCCTTTAACTATAAAATCACTCAAATGAAATTTGGAAAATTAATAGCGGGTTCTAATTGCCGTAATGATGCTCCTAACTCATTCTTTTTTTCAGATGGACGAACTTTTGGTATCGGCGCGCGTCGCAAAATGATGATGGCCCTTCTCCCGATGATGCTCAAATTGGGCGTGATCACAACGTTATTGGTGGTACTCACAGTCCTCGTGCTCAAAGGCCTTGGAGTGGGTGTCATCCTCATGATCCTAGGCGTGGGCAACCTTTTGGGCAAATTCTACGCCTCTAAGCACGGAGGAGAATGGGGTTCTACTGGGCCAAGCAAGGAAGTGCATGTCCACGTGCACAACGAGCCTCCTGAGCACGGCCACCAACACGTTCCTTGGGATAGAAATACCATCACAGAATATTACAATCCATATAGATTTAGTGATAACCAAAGAACTCCTTATCCATATTTGGAATTTCCCTATAATTGGCCAAACAACAATAACTACAACAACAACAACCGAGAGAAGTACAGTAGTGGTTATTGAAAGAACATAAATAAATACCTCGTTTAGGTTAGTCATATATTTGGAATTTGCATTGACTTAATAAATGAATTATTTTATGCCCTTTTACACTAAAACATCATAGATCTTAAGCTCGCCTTGAGCCTTCCATAACCTAAAAAGCGAAATGTGCCATTTTACCTATCCAACTATAGAATATGTATTTTTTTTAATAAATATATCTTCTTGTTATTATTTATGCGATGGAGGCACAAATAGAGAATTTTAAGACCCGATTTCCTGTTTCAAATCTAATTGTAAGATGTAAGATGAGCTTAAGAGATATGTTGGTGCAAATGGGCATTAAAGCCTTATTATGTTTAAAAGATACATTAATTTTAAGAATTTTTTTTTTGGGGGGAGGTAAATTGTAATTATTCTCTGAACATCGATGGACATAAGGCTCGGACGAAGAATCTATTGTAGTGCTAGGGGTTAGGAGTTCGTATCTCGTCTCGGACAACAAAAGTTTATTTCAAATGAATTGAAACGTTGTCTATAAAGCTTACATAAAGAATAACTAAAATTGAACTAAATCTACAATCTTTTTTTTTATAGAGTTCATTTATTAAGTCTTTAAAATTGCAAAATCTTCACTCGAATTATCTTCGCATGTGTACTAACGTACCAACAGACAAATAGACTTGAATTTATCTGTTTATTACTGTAAAATCGCAAAACCCGGTTCCCGGGCCTAAGAAATGACTGAGATCATCTTTGTAGTTAAGCAACGCCAACCTATGCTGAATCTCGGGATGATTAATCCCCGAAAAACAAGACCATGGATACGAGTTTAACGAGTGTTCCATCCGCCATTTTGAACTTTGCCATATAAATATTAACAAAAAAAATCCCAAAATAGCTTTGGTTTAGAAATTATCATCAATTAAGGCTGCATAATTAGGACACGGTTTGTTTTTCGAGGTCACCTATCCGATATCAGCCATGCTTTGACATCGCTTAATAACAACGATCTTGGTTGTTGTTTTCCAGTCACTTGCCAGGCCTCCCAGCCTGAAAAATTAAAAATTTTGATACCCTGCCGAGTATAGATCGAAAATAACGAGTTCAAATTAAAATATCCTCCTGATTAAGGACAAATAAGCAAGCAATCAGGTAATTATGGGCAACCAAGTACGTACTTAAATTAGTTTAGAATGATTTTTTTTGATATTTTATATTTATGTATCTAGTCTTATTTATTAATTAAAATAAGTGGCTTAGGCCCATTAAATCCTTTTATATAATATCTAAAATTAAAAGTTTTACGTCAATACGGAAATTTGATGTCATGGCGGATTCAACTCCCTCGATAGGCCTAAGCCTTATCTTATTTACGATAAAACTACTGTATTATGTAAATATATTAATAGTTAAGTAGATAAAAAATATATTTTATAACAGAGGTAGCCAGGCACCAACCTTTTTGAAATCAAGTGCTAAATGAAGAATTTTTTTTAAGGTTTGCGGGCCTCAAGGCCTATATAATGATGCGTAAGGAAAGGAGATGTGCAGATAGGGGAATAAAAAATATTTTAAAACTTTTCGGACGCCAATCGCTTCCTTTTTTATGAAATACACATAGATGTTAGGGTGTGATATATCAAATATTTATACAGTATTGAAAGAGGCATCTTTTTGTGTAAGGGAAGAGCTATGTGTGTGTTTATATGAAATACGCTAACATAACAATCTTTGGTCCCGAAGAAGGAGGTGATCGACCGAAACGTCGACCAAAAAAATAAAAAAATTTTATTCTCCTGGCTGCACGTCTCCTTTTCTTAGATTAATTTACAACAGTCATTTTTCACTTTTATTTAAGGTTGTTCGGACAGTACCCCGTAAGTCATAATAGAATATAAGTTTTTTTTTTATAATAAAATTAAAAATTTGATTTCATAAATTCATTATTATAATTTAGTCGTGACCTATCATTGGATTACGTTAATAATTTAATTACCAAAAATAATAAATAAATGACTTTTGACTCAAGTATTTCTTTATCTAATATAAATGTGGCAACATTTGCATTTAACAGCTGATTATGTTGATCTTCCTGAATAGTGTTCAGTTTAGACACAATGGGCAGGGCGGCGATTTGCGAGAAAAAATATCGCAAATTGAGAAAAAATGTAAGTGAAAGCGTGAAACGCGTTTTATTTTATGCGATGTTGCCGTACTGTTCTGAGTCACGTGACTTAAAATATGACGGACTGACAATTTCGTGAATTTTTTGTCTTTCTTATTAAAATATTTTTAAAAACCTTCGTAGAAAATTTTGTTTTTGTTTTTAACGTATTCTACTTCTGTCTGACCGTCTGTCAAACTCTATTTAAGCAACTTCCCGTTGGAATTTTGAAATGAAATTTTATATGGATAAAGAGAATCTTTTAGGGATTACAGAAAAATTATTTTCATCCCGAAATTCCCATAACTTTTTTGAGTTATTAATTAAGTTAATTGATAAAAATAGAAGTTTTTTTTATCTTTATCAGGAGTGGCTACATAATTCGATATGTGTGTGATTCGTCTACATTCCCCATAGGCTACATGCTAAATTTCAATTTTTTAATAATTAAATAGTTAAATATTTTTCGAGATCTATATATTTGAATAAAATAATAGTATTCAAAATACCTCGATTCGGACTAAACAAGTCATAGATATATTCACATGTCTTGTTGAATATTTTTAATAATTTATAACACGATAACCCTTCGTCAGATCTGTTTCAAAAAATTATTTTATTCGTACGTGATAGTGATTAATAACATATTAAAAAATTAGCTTTTATTCTTTATAAGTGTCTTAAAGTCCGAACAACCATAAGCACTTGACATCTAATAACTTATGGTTTCCAAATAACTGTTCAAAAAAAAATTATTTAGATTAGTAATTATTTATTATTTATTTATTTATTTAAATTAATTATTTTATAGAGCTCAGAATCTATTTATCTTCAAACAAATTTTAATTAAATTTTGTCATATCTTTGAGTCAATATTTATTTATTTCTCTCTTTCCTTTTTTACCCTGTCATATACCTAAAGTCACGTTCTGATTTAATCGAAGTGAATCAAATCGAAGCGAATTCTATCAAACGTAGAGGCACACAGTACGTCTATTATTAAGAATTCGATTCGTTAAAGTGAGAAAGCCACGTCAAAAAAATCTCCCAACTCTGCTCTGTTATTTATTTATTTATTCTACTATTGTATATACTGTATGTATGAAATAATAAAGTTTTTTCTTTTTGAAATAATATTTGACTTTATTTTTTTAAGTAGAATGAAATCTTGAATATAGCCATTTTTTTATTTTACAGTCTCTTATTCACAGATTTAATTAATGACCTGGAGCACTTTATTTCAAAACAAGGGCGTAGCTAAAAGGGGCAGCTGCCAAAGAGATTTGAGAGGAAAATGAAATAAAAACTGTATTAGTTGAAAATGGTTAGGTTACCATGTGAAATCGTCGCCCAATTTTAAAACATAAAAACTTTGGCAATAAATGTGGCATAAAGCCAATCCAACAGAATTAACTGTTGTCCTAAAAAAAGACGGACATCTTCTTCTTCGACCCCAACGGGAAAAGTTTTAAAATATTTTGATTGCTCTACTGTGCACAGAGGATCTAACATTGTGAAGCGATCCTTTCGAAGCGAACGACTCGACTGAAGAGAGAGGAATATCTAAATGGAGCCAAGACATTTATAATAAAAATTAAAAATTACATTCAAATAATAATTATACCAAAACATTATAACATTAGATCAAAATTGTCAAGAATTTCCTGATTAAGAAAGAGACCCGACTCTACAGTTCCACTTACCATCCAGGAGCAGATCCCTCCCGATAAGCACATCTATAATGTAAGAAGCTTACTCGGTTATATGAATCAATTTCACAAACAGACAGTTCATGATGATCGATCACTTCAAAATGAAAAATATTTTCCCTGATTTAAACAAAATCCTCAACTCCCGCGACCCCTACTCTACTTCCTGACTGCAGGCGATGAAAAAACCGCATATTCATTTACACAAAACCTTGAACATAAAAAAAAAATCTGCTCTATACATTCATAACCGTTATTCGAGTTGGGGAGTTTTTCGAATAGCTGTTGGACCAAATATTTCAATTTACTTGAGTTTTCTAGTTCCATCAAATATCAAATAGATAGTCGAACCCTCGGGCTTGGTGTAGTGGCTAGCGTGCTGGCCTTCTATACCAAGGGCCGTGGGTTAGGATCCCAGGCAGTCCGATGATTTTATTTAAGCCATTTGGATACCAAATGGCTTAAATAAAAAATGCCTGGACCCCAAATATATATATTAATATATATTATCGCCAAACTCTTATATGGCCTGAGTTGCCGAAAGGACTGTGGGAGTTCGTTCCCCAGCCCCAGCCACATCAAGCCTTTAGCGCCCCTCGAAACCAACATAGACGCCCTAGGGCATCTAATTGTAAGATATAGCCCAGGGACGATGATTTTATCATATTCTTTCCATAGATTAGCTAAAAAAGAGTTTTCTTTTAAAATTATATTACCACTTGAATAACGGCGCCCAGTTGAGTTTCGCCGTCCCACCTGCCATAAAATGCTAGTTATGCCGCTGAGAATCAGATATATATATATTCAACAAATAGCTTTATCCCATTATGAGAAGTTATATACCCCTAGAAATTGAACCCGGGATCTCCAGTTTATACGAGGCATTCTTGATCCTTCCACTTGCTGAGTCTGGTGCCCGGGGGGCAGGGGAAATTTGGCTGCAAATAACTGCAATTATAAATAAATTGTTTGAAGATACATTGTGAGTAACAAAGATTTTTACTCCGTAGCTGATAAAGAAGTCAATTCATCTAAAATTTTTGTATCGGTCGACAAACAAAACAGTAAGCCTCAAAATCTAATGAAATTTAGCATCTAAAAAGAGTTAATTAGAGTTTCAACGCCTTTTTTTTTTTTGAAGACTCATTATTTTATGACAAATGGATGTAATATTTTTTTTGTTAAGTAATTAGTACATTGTTTTTATAATTGTACACCCATTTGAGTGCGTTTGTTTTTAAAGGGGAATCATTTATTTTATTTATTATTCAGGTTAATGTATGTCAGCTAACTAAAATAAAAAAAAATGAATTTATTAATGTTTTTTGCTCTCCTGTTCTCTGACATTTTATTAATCTTCTCTTGACATCATTCAAAAATTTGATAGAGAATTTATTTTGTCGAAATATTTTTTAATAGACCAATTTGCTCTTTAATATTTAATTGCTGAGAAAAAATAACTAGCATTCATGCCCCTATTTCTGAGAGAAGAAGTAAAATAAAAAAAAAACTCTTGTTAATGATCCCTCTCCAATTAATTTAAATAAATATGGACGGGGTCTAAATGGCCAATAACAGCTCCGAGGATGGCTTTGATAAAAGGCGAAACGTCAGCTGTTAAATTTATATTTTGAAAGATTTTGAAGCGTTTTCTTCTAACTTTCATTCCTGATACAAATTCCACCAGCCATAAAATGCCCTTATACTAATTTATTATTTATTTATTTATTTAATTGTTTAATTCCTTACAGACAATTATATCCATTTACAATCTGGTGTGACAACTTTCTCTTACCTTCGATATTCGAAAGTTGTGTTCTGTGCTTGTCACACCAGATTTTTCGTGTCGACATTTATATTTAGTTTCCGACAGTATAGTACATTCGAATTTCAAGATGTAAAATTTATGAACACGGGAGAATATTTATATTTTGTTACCATGACAACCATTTCTCCTATCTTTCCTATGAAGTACAAGAGTAAAGTGCTCTTCAGAAGATTTCAATGGCAAAATGAGAATATACATTAAAAAAAAAAAATGTCACTTATCAGCTTATATATTTACTCAATTTATAAGAAAATTATTAAAATATTAATGAGGCTTTATCCATCTGTATTCATTTGATAACAAATTGTCCTGAAGAAGGTCACAATTGAAGGCAGAAAAATATCTTGGGGTAGTTAACCTGAAATAAAAGAAAATTTCAATAATTTTTTTTTTCTTTTTCTCAAGATATATCGACATATGAGAGAGAAATGAGTTGTACTCCCAGAGTTGGAGGTGATTTGTAGGCAACTAGAATTGAAATCAGTCCGCTAGTTGACCGCGACCTTTAAGACTACAAGTAGCACAATGCATGAAGAAGAGAAGAAGCCTTTGGTCATGACAGCATTATGTCAACTGACTTAATCGGATGAGTTTAAAAAAAACATTAATATCATCGTATACAGTACATATTAAGAAAGCGTGTACCTTGGAATAAATAAATAATTGATTACGAAGTTATTTCGAAGAAAAAGAAAAATCTAGAGAGAGTCATGTAATTTTTATATTTATCTCATTAAAAAAAAAAAAAAACATCTATACTCTGCAAGACATTAATAGTCCTTACAGATCGTAAGAAATGATGACAAGCCTCCTGCTCTGAAGATGACTCCTTCCGCAATCGAGACGTCAGCGTATCGATCAAAATAATAAATCGGGATTGACTTCCCAAAAACTTTCTCGAATATTCTTTTGGAATTAAGTCTCTGTGTGTGTGAACACGATTGCTTAAAAATCTAAGCAGCAGACCGATGAAATTCTGTATATATTACTTGCACTAAATTTGTAGATTTCTATCAACTTTTGGAGTAAATACTTCACCTGGAAGTAGTACTTTACCTAAAAAGTTTAATAATCAACGAAGAAAAAGACATTTTTCGTTAACTTTGAAAAAGCCCCGGGTTTAGTGTAGTTAGTAGCGCACCTAAAATAAGAAATGCAGATATTTTCTGGGGGGGGGGGGACATTTTAAAAATCGCTGGGACTGTCCCGCCAAAATCGGGACGCGTGGTCACCTTAGATTATACACAGCATATTTTTTTGTAATATTTTAAAAAGTTTTTGCTTATTTTTAATCAATAATTTTTCTTTAATATAAATATTTAGACGATTTTGTAATTTAGGCAAATAATATTCTCAAAGTGAGTTTCAAAAGATTTCATTGGCCTTAGAAGGTCAATTTTATTGATACCATACAAAAACTAAATGCATAATTAGGTAATAGAATTTGGCTTTGCTCTTGGATTTGTTCTAGCATAAAAAGGAAATAAAAAAATAAGAAAGAGTACGAAAAAAAGTAATTTTTTGGTTCTCTTATAACCTGTCAGAGTGTGTCAAATGAAGGAAAATCGCAAAAACGAAGCCCAAGGGGCCAGAAGTCATTAATTTCCTCAAGAGCCAATGGCCTATTTCGATTGGATAGGGCGACAGCTCAATAAACAATTAACCAAATGAAATGAAATTGTCTCTTGGATGGTCAACTGCAGTGTATAAAGACAATTTATATCATCCATCAATTATGGACTTTCTAACGCAAGTCAAAAGAAATTTTTTCCCTTCAAACGATTTCATAGAAACTCTGAGTATATGAATTTTTCCATGAGAGAGTAGGAAGATGGTGAAAAATAAAAATTTTATAATAATGGTGTGTTAGGTTATGTTACCGCCTCCGTCGCAAAGTACACAACTTCCTCTTACCTTAATAATCGAAAGCTATCGGAAACTAAATATACACAGAGGAGAGGTAGGGGGTAGACTCCCTCCCTCCTTTCTTCTGCTCGACAGATTAACAATCTATAAAAACATTACATTTCTTAAAATATATTTACTTTCTCTTTTTTTTTGTTTTTATCTTATAAAGAATTTTATCTTAATTAAACTTATTTATTAAATATAATTAAAATTTTATACTGTTAAAAATATTTTGTTTAAACTTTTTAAATAAATTTTTAATATAAACCTTAGGTTATCCTAAGGTTTTTTAAACCCTTTGAAAAAGGAAAAAAGAAAAATGTTTTAATTTTATTTGAAAACGAATAAGAATATTATATAGATGAATGATTTTTATAAAAAGTAGACAAATTGACGTACAGATTATTGTTAATATCTAAGATTTAAACCAAAAACATATACCTATAGAATTGAATAGTGCTAAATACCAGTGACTTCATGCCATGACCGGATGTGATACAACTTCACACTTTTTGGGAAAGGAAAATTGAAAATCATGAAGATGTTTGAAAAAAAGACCCGATTTAAACAATTCTGCAGAAATATTCCAACAAGAAAATTGCTCTAGAGATGTCATTGTCAATGCTGGAACACATTTTCTACTAACAATGTACGTTGCTCCAAAATCTGAACTTTCGATAGATAATTAGAGATACTGTAGCTTTGCTAAACTAACAAGGCACAGTACAGCTGTGAAATTTCCATTATTACCACCTACTTCTTCAGCAGCTCAACAGCATATTTATCGAGTGTATTATCAAATACAAACCTGACTAGGAAGAGAAATTGATCCAAAACAGTGGGGTTGGGAGTTAAAAAATATTATACTACAGCCAATAACAACTTTATTACCACCAGCACCCGATAATCTACTAAACACAATCTTCTGTAATTGTACACAAGGTTGCGACGGCAAATGTGGATGCAAAAAAATTGGATTAAGATGTTCAAAAGTTTGTGGACATTGCCGTGGCCAGTTATGCTTAAACGCAGAGTCAACCAATGATGAAAATGATGAAGATGTCGATTTAAATATAGGAATAAGTCCACTCGACGTTTTGCCAGCAATTGTTAATGACACAGAAACTGAAAATATCGACAATGAATGATAAAAAAAATTATATACTAGAGTTAATTTTTCTGTATTTTTCTGTATTCAAATAAAAAATTATTCACTCGTAAATAAAAAAAACCTCTTATTACATATCATGGATTATGCCTACGGGGGAAACCATGTAAAAAAAAAAACGCGCCCTGCATTTTACCTCGAAGGTGGTGAGGAAACTAGTGCATCGTCATAATTAGGGATCGGATTTATAGGCACTGAAAATCTTTAAAATAGGCAGGCAACTAAGCACTAAAAATTATTAAAATAGGCTCTTAAAAAGGCATTTATTGTAAAAATAGGCACTTAAAAGGCATTATTTAAGAAATAATATAAAAAAATTTAAAAAATTGATGTCTTATTTTTGGTAATCTGGTGTGACTGGTTGCATAGCACACAATTTTTTTTTAATTTCGGTAATTTAAAGGCGCATTCTGTACTTGTTTGCTAGAATATAAATACAAATCAAATTTTTAAGTAGGCCTACTAATTTTTAAAATTTTTTACATGAAAAATAAATTTTTTTTTTCGAAAAAAATATTTTTCCCAAATATCGGGGAGAGGGGGGGGGGTAATTACCCCCTTTACCCCCCCCCCCCCCTTGAAATATTTTCTTGATAATTCAAAAAAATTTTAAATTTAGGCTATGTATAGCTCGTAAAAAATTGAAATTTGAACTTAAAATAGGCACTAAAAAAGGCATTTATATATAAATGCCTATTTCATCTATAGATGAAATAGGCATCAATACTCAGAATCGGCCAAAATAGGCATTATAGGCACTAACAAATGCCTCTTATTTTATTCAGAATTTCATGAATTTCATGAAACGTATACATATCATATTGGCCTAAATTTTCGCCATAAATTAAAAAAAGGCAAATAGGGCGAAATTCGAGCCCTAGTCATAATATGGTCGCCTTCTCAGCGCTCTACTCCGAAAACGGTTAATTTTACAGAAAAATGCAAGAGACATTTTTTGTAGACAATTTTACGACAAATAATTTTTATAATGACCTTTATTGACCTCTGAGCAATAGATTGCGAGATATTTGCGAAAAACTGATTTTCGTGACCTTTTGACCTTTATAACTTTTTTAGCCGGCATGATATCAATGTCGATTTTTCACATCTTCATTACAACGCCGTAATAAAGGTGTATACAAAAATTCAGCTCACTAGGAATTTTTCCGCAGATAAAACCTAAAATGACTGGACTAAATGGTTAAATTCTAATCAAAGATTTTTATCAATTACAAAACAACTACTGTATAATCTTTGACATTTTGACTTTCCAGATGAAAAGTACGACTGATAATAATTACTTGGCTTTATTTTTGAAAATGTACGACTTGCCCTCGAGAAATTAACAGTATAAGTAATAAATACTTATATTTTATTTTACATCCTTTGACTGACTGATCCTTCTTCGTTTCAATAAAAAAAATATGCAAATTAGCTTATCGCTATAGCCTATAAATCCATTTAGCTATTACCACTAACTAAATCCGAAGAAAAAGAGTGGGTGCACTAATTAAAATGTCCTTGACTATAGGTGAAATTAAGAAACGCTGCTAGATATGTGTTACAGTAATTGTTTTATATAGTTATTTTAATAATAAAAATATTCAATCGAAAAAGATAAAAATATTGTTTTTAAATCTCCGATTGTCCTACCCCAAAAATCAAAAGATAAAAAAAAATCAAGATATATTTAGTCAAGTTCAAATACTAACGGTACCGTAAATAAATTGTTGGACCTTTTATTTATTTGAAGATTATTCTAAAAAACTAATTCAGAGTAAATTTTATTCAAAAAACATTTTTTCATAAAAAATGTGTTAATGCGACCTACACTTGTGTATTTTTTAAATATATTTTTAATAATTTCCAAAACCCTTGAAAAACAGAAATAAATAATTTGAAAAAAAAAATTAACATTTTTTTAAAGTATTCTATCTCTAAGCCGTATGAGGAACTGAAAAAAATACTTTGAAAATACAAAAATATTTTTTTGAAAAAAATTCTAAGTGTATGTCTGGAATAGGTCGGGGCGGGACATCTTATGTTCATACATGATTGGACGTATCCGCCATGTTGGCCCGCTTTACTTACCATTTAGGTCCAGGTACGTCTTGGTAGTAAACTGGAACTAAGCGGTAGGTACATAAGACGAAGTGTGCTATCTGGGTCCTGCCCTTGCCCCCAAATGACGCAACTGGTCTCGACATATATTTAGTTTCCGATAGTAAACATACAAACCATAGAAATTAGTAAAAAAATGTTAAATTGGCAAACTACATAAAGTATTAATTAAAAATATACTAAGAAGATGTTGTCGACAGGCAAATCAAAGCATTAGCCTAATTAAAAAAATTGTCTTCAGAATATATTTTTTAAAAATTTTACAAACATAAGGAATTGAAAAATTATATCATTTGCCAAATTTTGGGGATAATTTGTATTTTATTTATTTGGCGTATTAAGCTAATGACCAAATAGAGAAATAAACCTTGAATATAATCAAAACGATCAATAAATAAAAGATAGATTCTGTCAAATTTAAAGGCAAATAACTCTAAAATTATGTGTTATATGTAATTAATATAAAATTCTTTTTGTCTTAGAAACTTAGAAAATTATTCATTTAAACAGAGTTTTAGAAAAGGAATTTTTATTTTTGTTTTATATTCAATATTTTTTTAAAATTTCCATTTAATGAATATCTCAAGTATTTGGCAGTCGAGTCTCGAAGTTACCATCTTAGGAAAACAGAATCCTGAGAGGGAATCGCAAGTGTTAGCAGCGAGAGGGCTTTGGGGGAGGAACTTTTTGAGAGGGATGAGGAGCCCAAAGTTATGTACAGTACGGAGAAAGCTGCTGCTCCTATCATATTATGCCTTAGGCAGCAGGTGTGTGACATTCCTGGCGGAATTTACTCGAATTCCAAGTGTTTGCAGCCAACTAAGTCGTCTTTCTAAATTATGTATCATCCTGCCTGGTGTAAAAGTTGCTCAGCTCATATCGTCTCCAAAATGCAAAAAAAAAGTAGTAATTAGCCGGGTAAGACAATTTTTTTTATTTGTCTATCTTCACTTTTAATTAAACTCAAGTCCAGTGAGAAAAAAACATCACTAATCGCTCAGTGCCAGTCAAATATAAAATTTGTATAAATTTTTTTTCAGCTGAATGGAGAAAGTAATTGGGAGCTTATAAAATTTATTAAATAGTAATTATTTAAGACCGGACAAAAAAACACAAAATTTGAAAAAAAAAACATCTCATAAGCAAATCTACTCATTCGTAAAGATAAAGGGGGTAATTACCCCCCCCCTGCGAGATATGAGAAAAATATTTTTCTGGCAAATTTTTAATATAATTTTTAAGATAAAATTTTTAAAATAAATACTTTAAAATCTGGTGTGTCTGGTCGCACAACACACAACTTTCTCTTACCCTTCGGCAAGGAAAAGTTGTGTACTGTGCGTGTCACACCAGATTTTTTGTGTTCAGATATATTTAGTTTCCGACAGTACTGTACATTTTAATTCAAGATGTAAAATTTATAAACAAAAAAATATTTATATTTTGTTACCATGGAAAACATTTTTCTTAACTTTCCTATAGAGTACAAGAGTAAAGTAGTCATCATAAGATTTGAATGGCATAATGAGAATATACATTTTAAAGAGAATCTAAAAAATAATTGATTTTTGAATTTTAACCAAAATCGTTTGAGCGAATTTTGAGAAAATCGAAAAAAAAGTGAAAAAATACATCAGTAAAGTACTAGTACTCTTTGGCCGATTTTGAATAAAAGTTTATTTTCACGCCATAGGGGGGGTGCCCAGGGGCGCCGGAACGAAGTTGAATCAGGGGGGGCAAAAAAATTTTTTTTTCGAAAATTAATATAATTTAATATGTTCAAATAGTACAAAACAAAAACAAATCTTCTATAAAACTTTAAAAATTTTAAATAAAATCACAATTTTAATAAAATTATAATTTTAAAAAATTTGCCAGTGATTTATTTTATCAAAAATTTTTGGAAAAAATTTGGAAAAAATGAATTTCTTACTCTTTTAATTTTTTTTTAATTTAGAAGATTTTATTTTTCAAAAGTAAAAATATATCATTTTTAAAAATAAATGAAATAAAAGACATATTGCCCCCTCTGCCCCCCTATAGGATGCCAGGGGGGAAATGTACCCTTGCCCCTCCCCAGTTCCAGCGCCTATGGGGGTGCCTAACTTAAATATAAAATTTCAATTTCTTGGCTCAATTCCCTCATGCTTTAAATTGAACACACACAAACAGACCATGTCGCGAAAACCACTTTTTTGGATCCAGGGGACCTCAAAACGTATATATCCATCAAAATCTCGACATCGAATTTTTGACATGAATCCAATACTTTCTCTCTTATATATGTACTAGCTGTGGTAGGGTTGCCTCCGGCAACCCTACCACGCTAAGCCCCTGGCGGGCGGCTTCTCTGAATAATATTAGTACCGGTCCCCGTAAGTGTTGGCGTCACTGGTGGTGAGGGCGCTACCAGGCCCTGTTCCCTTGGTCCTTTCTGCGTCCATCAACCCTACTACTCTCGGACCACGTTCCACATTTACTCATTAGGGGTCGTCCACATATTACATAAAGACTTTTTTGGCGATTTTCTAGTCCCCCCTCCCTGTCACATTTAGTCATATACAAACAAACCCCCCTACAAATATTTTGTCACAACATAGAACTACCCCCCTCCCCCGAAAAAATTTCTTATTCAAAATTCATATCATTTTACCTTTTTTTTTCTTTTAGTAAATTTTCCCTCGTGACTCAAATAATCACTCCATTTTTTCCTGTTGTGAAAATCATTCGAACTTTATTTTTTTAAATTTTATAAATTCAACTTTGAATTGTTATTTCACACTTAGAGAAACCCCCCGGGTCCCCCCATGTCTCAATTAGTAACGTTTTGGCCAGACAGACCCCTCCCCCTCCCTATCGCGATACGTAATATGTGGACGACCCCTTAGGGACCTCGTAACATGACATCCTCCGGCAACCCTACCACGCTAGGCCCTGGCGGGCGGCGTCTCTGAATAATATTAGTAGCTGTCCCTGTGTTTGCGTCAGTGGTGGTGAGATTGCTACCCGGCTCTGTTCCCTTGGTCCTTTTTAAGTCTATCAACCTTACTACTCTCGGACCACGTTCCACTTTACTCATTAGGGGTCCCCCACATATTACGTAAAGATATAATAATAATTTTTTACTATATTTCTTTTGTTTATTTTTTGGTTTTACATGAAAATAAAAATTTCCTCCTAAACTTATGTAGAATATCAAAGGAAACGCATTTATTCAATATATATCAGTATATAACGCTTCCTTTCTCTTCACGGGATGGCAACTGTTGTAGGCCTATTGTATAATTTGAATTTCAATATAATAATGAAGTTGATAAAAGATACAAATATTTTTTATTCTTTTTTTTAATAAAGAGATTTTTTTTTTTCCAAATAGTGTTGAACAAAGTAATATAATGTATAACATGTTGTTGTGGGAAAAATAATATTGTTTTACAAAAATATAAAAAAGATAGCAAGCTGTCGCCCCCCACCTTGAACAAGCTGTCAATTTGATTTTTATCGTAAGGAGAGAGTGTTCGCTGATAGAGAAGGGGGTCTGAATGGGGCTTTTATGCAAATGCTCGGCCATGTTGGTACCTGAGTTGGTATTCAAGGCGAAAACCACGATTGGCTGTCGTCAGACAACTTGCCATTTTAATGGGCAAGCGTGGATTTAAGTAGGCTTACGATGAGGACAAGAGGAGTTCTTCTTTGGTTAAGTTGGACCAGTGAATCTACGAATGCGAAAATATAGAAATCTTCTTGTAGTGTTTATCAAAAATCTATGTTTTTCTTACAATTTCACAAATTATATATTATTATGTATATTTGGAAATAGTGATAGGCAATGCGGATCCAGAGGTGTTTCTTGGGGGGGGAATTTTTTTTCGCGGAACCAAAGTTTTCCGGTCACAAAAATGTTTGCCGCCCGCGGAACATTCCCTCTTCCTCTTTTGCGGAACCGAAATTTTTTTCCGGTCCGTAAACAAAATTTTTTCCCCGTCCGTAAAAATTTGTATTTAATACAAATCGAATTTTTAAATATTGATTTTTAAAATTTTACATTAAAAATAATTTTTTTTTTAAAGTATTTTTTCAAATCTCGGGGGGGGGGGGTAATTACCCCCCCCCCTTGTATCCGCCCTTGGTGATATGGCATATTTCTAAACTTCCGCGGTATCAGAATATAAAAGCTCATCATTAACTGAATCCAAATGTCTAATCTTGACCCAATTTCCTAAATAAAGGTTAATTAATAGTTGAGTTGACATGCTCCAATGATATTTAACCTTTTTTTTAAGAAAATGAACAATAGTTGATATTACATTATATGATCATAAACTTTACTAGAGAGATAATAATAATAATGGCGACGTTTAGCAATCAGCTTGGAACAAAGGACCTCATTTTGTCGACATGTTTTTTTTTGTTATGGTGAATCCAAGCTGCCGGAGGGGTGAATTAAGGGCGAAGAGGTCCTTTGCTTTGGCCCAGTCAGACATGTTATATTACATTTTGTGTATTTAGATATCAAGTCAATAAATCAGGATTCTCAAGGCACCAAAACTAACAAAATGGAACAAAAAAATTTCAATTGAAACAATTGAAAAAAATGTAATAAAACAAAATTTAAAATTAACCAAATAATCTAAATAAATTTTTTCAAATAAAAGTAAAGATAAGGCTGGACCTTTCTTATATGAACCCTGTTATTCAATGGTGTGTCAAAGACCAAATATCGAGTTTTGAGAAAATCAACATTAAAGTTTTTCTGATTTAAATTGTTTTGATTAGATTATATATCATTTTTTTTTGTCAATTGTGCAAGTAAATACTGTAATTATGGCAGATATTCATAAATTATCTCTAAAAATACGACTAATTTAGAGAAAAACAATAAAATATAAAAAATTATTTTTGCAAAATTCTCTAAGTCCAATATTATATTTGTAAAAATGCTTCAGTCTCTTGATAATAAATAAAATAATTTTAGGTTATAATTCAAAAATTAAAACGAAGATATTATAAAAGTTCTTTTATGGTTATATTTAATACTAGTAGCTTAGAAACTTTTTATCAAAATTACATTAATAAATTTTATATAGTATTAACGTTTTAAAATTAAATACAAAGTGATAACAAAATTTTCTCATCAATTAATTCCTGAATGGAAGTGAACATGGCAACAGTAAATCAAAGTTATAATAATGAAATCGACTTAATATCGAAATAGCACTCATCCTCATCTTCATTATCAGGAATAATATCAAAAAATTAAATTTTGACATCTACGAATTCATTTCTCATTTAAAAAAAAAAAAAAGGATTTTGGTTTATTTAAGTTTAAATAAGTTTTTATTGATTGTTAACACCATAAAAAACAACGTGTTAGGAACATAAATCGTTATTGCAAAATGTAAAATCCTGCATTGAAATATTGTAAAAATAATTTTATGCTTTTACATTAAATATAAATTTTTTTAGGACATATTTCATAAAAAATACTATTAATTAAAGCATTTGAAACAATATTCCGTGCTTAACTCAATTTTGAATTTTTTTTGGTCTTTGACACACCATTGCATATCAGGGTTCATATATAGTCAGTTGCTTTCTAATGTGCTTATCCTATCAAGATAACTCTCCCGAAGTTAGTTATCAGTGGTATCATTTGGGAGTGTGGTGGACATTTGCCTCACCTCTCCACGGGTTCTGATTTCTTTTTCATTTCATCTTATTCTAAATATAATTTTCCATTTAGACCCCCGTCCATATTCATTTAAATTGACTGGTAGCCAATTCAATTTTATTAAATTTTTATCGCGTGGGGCGGGTTGCGGAGCCGCGACACTTGGTACAAATGCCAGCATACCACTACACCAAGGCCCGAGAACATTATAATATTTGAGAATAAACATAGAAATGATGATAAATAAATATTTTCAATTCCTACTTCTAGGAGTGAATCTGAGGCTTTATCTTATCGTTTATTATACAATAAATTCCAATTATGAATATGAAATTTTTAATAAATAAAAAGGATTAAAGCATATCACCATAAATATATACAGACACCTGCGCACAAGCATGTGGCATCATTGTTGGGGGGATTGGGGGGGCATCTCCCCCCCCCAAGAGGCTATGATTTTTTATAAAAAATTTTATTATTCTAAATAAAATCTTTCAAAATATATCTACGAGTATATAAAATGTACAAAATAGAGAACAATTAAATAAATTAAATATCTTTTGGCCAAAATTTGAGTATCTATTTTGTGAGTAAATTTTAAGAAAAAAATGTTCCCCCCCAAGAAAAAGTTTAAATGACGCCACTGCGCACAAGGCCGGTGTATTTGAAAAATTTGATTGCAACACACGTTTACTTTTGAACATGCAAATTCCTTTATAACATAGATGGACTTTTGCAACTTGTGCTCGAGAAAGCATGGCTTAACTTTAAATGAGTCTTACAAAAAATATTTTACTTATAATCCTACTAGGCCAGTCAAATTCTATTTATACATTAAAATCACAAAACGCGATGTAAAGCTGCTTTTTTTGGCATGTTATTTGGACCCCTTAGGAGAGTGTGAAACTAAGTCTTGTAAGCAAAAAAAAAGTTGTGCTACCTGCGTGATACGTGAAAATCTGCAAAATGTTGGGGCTTTTTTCGGTTTTTGCAGTTCAATTAAAAAACTGAGCTTTTGACATTAGTTGCTACTATCATTTTGAAAATATATCAAATTTGAAAAAATTGAAGTCAACCCACAGTTTCGAAGCCGAATATCGGCTTAACCCCTCATGCTTAGAGAAAAATTGTGAGAAATTGAGAAAAGCAGCGTTAAATCGCGTTTTGCGATTTTAGTTTTTTTTTTTTTTGTAAGATTTGACTGGCCTATACCTTTAGTTCTGTGCTATTCTTAAAATATTAAATAACATAATATTATTCGTTATAGGGCGAAAAAAATTAAACCACTAAACGTTGGTCATTATTATACAAAAATACATAGGTAGGATAAAAAATGTTTCTTTTACTTAAGATTATTTTTCGACTATGATCAAGTCTAGATTAAAGTCTTTCAAATAATTTTATTTTGAAAATTCTTCATAATAAACATTTTTATCATGTCCATTCGTAATAATTTATATACGTAGTGTATATAAGTTGTAATCTGGAAAAAGTTTAAAATTTATAAATAGTAAAATGGTATTAAAAAGTAAAAATTTCAGCATTTTTTTCAAAAAATTTTGTTCACGGGACTTTCTTCATATAAATTGTGATTTTATCATGCCTTCATTTATTATATAATAAAAAAAAAAAATTCATCATCAAAAATTAGTCTTTGAAAAAATACTTTAAATATGATCAAAAAAATGTACGGTATAATTTTGTCAGCACGGGAATGAAATTTATTTTATTATAAAATAAGGGTATGATCAGGGCCGCAGACAGACTTGACGGGCCCCAGGGCTACTTACTAATACGGGCCCCCCCCTAAAAAAAAAAAGTTTTACTATGCAAAAGGCTATTGTGTCCTTCATGCCAACAATTTTTTACACAGTTTTTGACACAACTTTTTAAATAGTTATACATAGCTTACAATATTTATTTAAATAAATTTATTTAAAAATTTTTCAAAGTTCTTTTTTTTTTTTTTTTTAAAAACATTCACACTTTTTTTCTCATTCACACTCACAATCACACACACATTCACACAGTCTTTTTGGCAACTTAGGCCATTTAAGACTTTAGACGATAACCGTTATTTATGATTATACATATTGGGGTCCAGGCATTCTTATATAAGCCATTTGGTATCCAAATGCCTTATATAAAATCATCGGACTGCCTGGGGTCCGAATCCGCGACGTTTGGTATACGAGGTTAGCACGCTAGCCTCTACGCCATGCCCCGAGGGCATTTTTCAAAGTTTCCTAAACAAAGAGTTAGAATAATTTATCGAAGCCAGATCCGGACAGAGAATTTCCGGGAGAATCTGGGGGTATGGAAAATTTTTTGAAAATTAGCCACTGAAATCTGCGTTTTTAACTATCCTGAGTCGTGAAAAGATCAAACTTGATTTGAGCTCAAAGGGCCCGGGCCCCCTGAGGAAAAAATTTAAGAAAATGATTTATTTTAATTGAAATTTTAAGATTTGAGCGCCCGGCCCCCTGAGGAAAAAAATTTCAAGAAAATGATTTATTTTAATTGAAATTTTAAGATTTGAGCTCAAAGGGCCCGGGCCCCCCTAGAAAAAAATTTCAAGAAAATGATTTTTTTTTTAATTTTTTTTTTTTAATTGAAATTTTAACCATGAAAACTATTTTTTATTAGAATTTTAAGGTGGGAGCGCAATGGGCCCGGGCCCCCTCGGAGGGCCCGGGCCCCGGGGATATAGCCCCCCTGCCCCCCCCCTGTCTGCGGCCCTGGGTATGATAAAATCACTACTTATGTGACTAAATATCGCCAGAAAATTATTTTTTGAAAAAAAGATTGAATATAAATCCGGTTCTATCACTTAAATTATATAATAACAATTTTTTTTATTAACTACACTTTTGGAAAAAAAAAAAAAATATGAATTTTGAATCATTTTTCATATACTTCGGTGATTTAATATTAATATACCCAGGATATGAAATAAAATTAATATACAAGTTTAGGAACAAATTACCAACTTTTAAACTTATCTTTTTCTTTGTGTGCCGCCAAATTTTGAAATCGTTTAAAGTGTACCGCGACAAGTTGAGAATCACTGGTCTACGTTCTCTAATAACTCGACTACCTCAAGGAATTTTTATTAATATTATTTTATAATTATTTTAAGGAAACTTGAAATTATTCTTTTAAAATTTATTTCACAAGTCTAAATTTATTAAATTCTGGTTTGAAATTCGCGCTCTAAACTATTTAAATATGTATTAAGTATATTAAAATCATACTAATTAAATAATTTTTATAAAGTAATTCAACTAAATAGCTATAAAAATTGAAATTAAAAGATTAACATTTTTACCAACGTAATTAATTTTAAAATATACAAGAAATTTGTTAGGTTGGCATCTGGAATTGAACTTTCTCATATATATTCCTAAACAGTTTATGAAATAGAGTTCCTATACTTGTATAGGAAGTTTTCTTGAAAATTTTTAACAAGTGTGCAATAAATAATACTTAACAATTTAAAAAGATAATCACTGAAACAATATAACTGGCAGCTTTAGTGGTTAATTATTAACAAATTTTTACTTTTTTAAATAAGATTCACTGAATGGGCG
>JAKCPI010011459.1:0-10260 GCA_023213315.1 Euborellia annulipes
GGGTGCATAAGGTCCGAAGACCTATAATGACCAATAGTCACATGCAGCCAGGAAGAAAATAAAAACAAAAGGAGAAGCATAAAGGGGAAACTCAACTGCGGGAACTGAGAAGATGCCTGTTGAGGTTAGACTTGAAAGTCTGAAGATTGTAGGTTTTGGGGAAGATAGACGCAGGGAGCTTGTTCCAATCACGGGAGGTCATGGGGACAAAGGAAGAATGAAATTGATTTGTTCTGTTAGTCGTGATCTGAACAGCATAGGGATGCTGGGAAGATGCCTCTCTTGTGTTCCGTGAATATGTTGCATTGGGTGGGATAATTGATTTTAATTCGGCAGAGCATTGACCATGGTAATACCTGTAGAAGAGAGATAGTGAAGATACTCTTCTTCTATGATCTAGTGACTGTAGGGATGCAGTAAGGGTAGAATCACCTATCAGTCTAATTGCACGCCTCTGTATGGCTTCCAAGGAGGGAGAGCGTCTTTCGACGCCCCTCGCCAAAGGTGGGAACAATATTCAAGACACGGCCGAATTTGGGCTTTATAGAGGATTAGGAGTTGTTGGGAGGAAAAGTAACGCTTCGTTTTGAATAGGAAACCCAATTTCCTTGCGGTAGATTTAACCACAGAAGAGATGTGGTTGCTCCAGGAGAGATCAGATGTAACTGTCACTCCCAGAACAGAAAATGAATCTTTGAACTCAGAGACTATTATTGCTGTAAATAAGGGGAGGGCAAATCCTATTTTTTTGTCTAGAAATTAAACAACATTGGGTTTTTTGGGAATTGAATTTTACTTGATTGAGGTTTCCCCATTCCTCCAAGAGACCAAGATCATCATTTATCGACGACACAGCCCCCAGACGACCAGTGGATGAGGTTTCACCAGTCCTGACTGAGTGCAGGGTACTGTCATCAGCAAAGCAATGTATTGGGTTGGAGGTTACTCCCATGAGATCGTTAATGTACATAAGGAATAGGGTGGGAGAGAGGACAGAACCCTGGGGAACACCTGCGTTGATTGAATGCGGAATAGAAGACACACCGTCGACTACAACCGAGATCTTTCGCTCCGTTAGAAAGCTCTTGATCCACTGGCACAGCTCAGAGGATAGGCCAAAAGATGGAAGTTTAGCATAAAGATTTTATGCCATACCTGGTCGAGGGCTTCGAAATGTCAACAGCTACGCGATAGTTTGCTTTCAGTTGAAGGTTGAAGATGTAGTGTGTGAGGAAGCTTAATATTTAATAAACAATTTTTGAATGACATGTCTCTAAATTACTTGTGACCTTGATTGATCAATACGCAATGTTCCGATGATTTAATACTTGAATAGTTAAGCACTTGGTCCGTAATTTTGAATAGAATTGAAGGTTTCTTCGGGATTGGAAGATAGTTTTGGGAAGAAGACTTACCCTAAGATTTTTTTGTTAACTTTGCCCATTCAACAAGAGGTTGGGATTCCCGAGGAAAATGATGTGATTGTACAACCTGGAAAGTACGGGGATTGACTTCCATCGTAGACTTTATATACATGGGTGATTCTTTTACAAACCGAACACTTTCTGACCGACATGTTTTTGATTTGGATGAAATTTTTTTTACGGGTTCTATAACGAAAAAAAGATAGCCATCCGCGAGGATTTTCTTTTTTCTTTAATATTTTGGGAAATATCGAGGGTCGAAAATGTTAAAATTTGATGATTTTCTGCTTAGACGCTCACTTTTAAAAATTCATAACTCTGGTTCTATTTGAGCTAGAAAAAAACTTTTTTACCATTTTAAAGCTAAAAGAGTGAACTTTAAGAAAAAAATTGTTCCACCAAAATTTATTAAAGATTTCACATTGTTATCAACAATTGAAATCTTAAAATCGATTTTTAACAATGGGGCCCCAACTGTATTGCATTTTTATTATAATCATCGCATTCTACGTCGATTTTATACCGATAACGGTTTTTTAATCGATGGAGAATCAATTAGTACTATTGAAAAAATCCCGCCAAGTGTCTCTCATGCGGTAAAATGACGTCATATCAAAAATAAGAAAAAAAAGTCCGGAGGTATTGAACCACTCTTTCCAAAACTATATTTAGATTTAATGTAGCTTTTTATGGTCAAGTAGCTATCCGTTGCACAAGTAGGGCTATTTTTCGATATTTTTTTGCCTAAAAAATGATGTTTTTCGAGAAAAAAACTAATTTTGGAGTTAATTACTCGGGATTTTTTACTTATTCTATTAGAGGTTTTCTTTCTGCACCAAATGACATCCCATTTAGTCTGATCTGATTAGCCGTTCGGAATCTACAGGGGTTTAAACTTTCAAATTAGGAATTTACCGCAGCACGGTAAAATAAAATGGTAGGAAAAAAATAAATGGTGAAATCTTTAGCTGAAAACTCATTCTTTCTAACCGTATATTTCCCATAATTATACCTCTTAAGACAGAGAGAGTTATTCAAGCCGATAAACTTTTTCGTTCATGCTCTAGGGCAAGAAAAAAATCTTTGCACGAAAAAGTTTATTGGCTTGAATAACTCTTCTGTCTTAAGAGGTATAATTATGGGAAATATACGGTTAGAAAGAATGAGTTTTCAGCTAAAGATTTCACCATTTATTTTTTTCCTACCATTTTATTTTACCGTGCTGCGGTAAATTCTAATTTGAAAGTTTAAACCCCTGTAGATTCCGAACGGCTAATCAGATCAGACTAAATGGGATGTCATTTGGTGCAGAAAGAAAACCTCTAATAGAATAAGTAAAAAAATCCCGAGTAATTAACGCCAAAATTAGTTTTTTTCTCGAAAAACATCATTTTTTAGGCAAAAAAATATCGAAAAATAGCCCTACTTGTGCAACGGATAGCTACTTGACCATAAAAGCTACATTAAATCTAAATATAGTTTTGGAAAGAGTGGTTCAATACCTCCGGACTTTTTTTTCTTATTTTTGATATGACGTCATTTTACCGCATGAGAGCACTTGGCGGGATTTTTTTTCAATAGTACTAATTGATTCTCCATCGATTAAAAAACCGTTATCGGTATAAAATTCGACGTAGAATGCGATGGTTATAATAAAAATGCAATACAGTTGGGGCCCCATTGTTAAAAATCGATTTTAAGATTTCAATTGTTGATAACAATGTGAAATCTTTAATAAATTTTGGTGGAACAATTTTTTTCTTAAAGTTCACTCTTTTAGCTTTAAAATGGTAAAAAAAGTTTTTTTCTAGCTCAAATAGAACCAGAGTTATGAATTTTTAAAAGTGAGCGTCTAAGCAGAAAATCATCAAATTTTCACATTTTCGACCCTCGATATTTCCCAAAATATTAAAGAAAAAGAAAATCCTCGCGGATGGCTATCTTTTTTTTCGTTATAGAACCCGTAAAAAAAATTTCATCCAAATCAAAAACATGTCGGTCAGAAAGTGTTCGGTTTGTAAAAGAATCACCCATATACGAGAAAGTCTCGGGGAAGTCATTCATTCCCCTTTTATTTTTTTAAATAAAAAAAGCTATTTAAAATTTACATTTATTTAACATTTTTTTTTTTTTTTTTTGGAGGGGGGCGACATTCTTGTACCCGCGGGGGGGGGCGCCATTCAATATAGTTACGCCAATTATTTCAAATGATTGGCAGCCAATTCTTTTGAAATAAATTTTTCTCACTTGCGACGGACCAAGGACCCAGGCACGAAAATCCCCTTTGGCTTTGAGTCTTCGCCGTCCTTTGGAAGGCGCCTCCGTCGCCCTTTGGCTTTGCGCCTCCGTCGCCCTTTGGGTTTGCGCCCCCGTCGCCCTTTGGCTTTTTGTCTTCGCCTTCCTTTGGAAGGCGCCACCGGCGCCCTTTGGAAGGCGCCTCCGGCGCCCTTTGGGACTGGCGCCTCCGTGCTGGCACGGAGTGCACGCCCGCCAGGAACGGCCCTGCATATGGGTTGATTTCTATAAATCGAGTCTGGGGATGCGTGCACACCTGGTTAAGAACCACTGATATATAGGTCCTAAGCTATATATTGTAGATACATTAATTAAATTTTTACTTACGACATTCTTAATAACTTCAGATGCATATAATATTTCTTTTGATTTCTTATTTTGTAAACATTCTATAATCTCATTGTCATTCTCACTGGAGCATTTCAAAAATTCAGCAACAGCCAATGTATGATTTCTCAAATTTGGTGTGAAACTCCAAGGGGAAAAAGCTGAACCGCTTTCACTGATTGCTCTCTGAAAAATTTACCAAATTAAATAAATCATGAAATCTTAATTTTTAACAAATTAAATTTTTTCGCATTCTCTTTATAATTAATCATTTTTAAATTACATATTCTATATGCATTTTTTAAAGTTGATTCATTAATTTTGAAAATTATAATAAAAAATTTTAAAAATATTCATTTTTACTTTTTTTTAAATGATTTAATGATAATATTTTTTTATTACCACAAAGTGATTCGATGTTGGGGAAAGAATTTGCCAATTGACAGAACTTCCCCCAGCGCTCTCTCCAAAAATTGTTATTCTTTCAGGATCTCCTCCGAATCTTGCAATATTTTCATAAACCCACTGAATTGCTAATCTCTGGTCTTTCAGACCAGCATTTCCAGGATAATCCTCCGTTTCAAGGCTTAAAAATCCTGAAAATTAAATAATTTTATATACTGGGCTATTTTGAATATAGGTACAGTGAATATCGATTATTTTTACCATAAGGACCAAGTCGGTAATTAAAACCTACTACAATTACATTTTTTAATAGTAAATAACTTGGATTATTGAATGCGTCATTTCCACTCCCTGCATAAAATCCTCCTCCGTGTATCCAAACCATCACAGCCAAAGGTTCAATTACATTTTCCTAGCAGAAATGATTACAAGAGAATAATTATCCCGAAAAGAAAAACGAGACTGTTTTTCAAATGTAAATGAAATTTACCTCAGTTCTTGGAACACGAACGTTTAAATGGAGACAATCCTGATTTTCTTGATAGCATCCAAAAGTTGATTGTACATCTTGAGGGCAAATATTACCTTCTTTAGAGGCATCTCTAATTCCTGTCCAGTTGTCAGCAGGAACTGGTCCCTTAAATTTCAATCAATATAATTTAAGCGGACAATTAAAAAAAATATATTAATATTTAAATAAGATTTGGTGGCTGTGAACGTAATAGATTTTGATAGGGCAGGTTCAGCCAAATAAAAAGCCTTTATATGCTTCTCGACTCCGGAGACGTTTCGAGACATTAAAAATATCTCGAAACGTCTCCGGTGTCGAGAAGCATATAAAGGCTTTTTATTTGGCTGAACCTGCCCTATCAAAATATATTAATATTTATATTTACAGTATAAAGGCCTATATTTATAGGCCAGTACCTTAAATGAGAGATCCCCAACAGGTGGTTTAGCATATGGAATTCCTATGAAACTATCATAACAGACAGGAGTGGGAAGTCCTAGGGTTGTAGATCTTCGAATTCCTTGCAATTGTCCTTGAAGTACTTCCACAATTGGTCGATAGCCAACATCACACTCTAAGCTTGTAGAATCTTCAGTTAAGAAGAATAAATAAAAAATAAAAAGAATCGGTTTCTGAAATGATAAAATTAATTATATAACAGTATCTGTCTTCTTTTTGGAGCTTAATAATTCAGGTTTCCTAAATGAAAAAAATTTATTTCAACAAGATTTGTTCAAAATGTTTAATTTTGTAGATATGTAGGGCCTATCACTTAATACTTGAGGAAATATTTTTTTTTTTTTTTTTTTTTTTTTTTTGCTAAGATTCAGGGCGGTTTGAACTTTAAAATAGTCAGGAGAGGTTGATTGTTACAAAAAAGAGATTGATATATGCTTATATGTTGCTTATATGCTAAGACACGTTAAAAGTGTCTTTCAATCCCTTAAGTCTAACTACCGCAATTACGTTCCCAGACATACAAACAGTTGAAAGTTAAATTCACATTTTGGGATCAATTGGCGAAAATACCTAAAAAGACATTTTTAAAGCATGTTTATCGATTAGTCTCAGTCAAGATGAAAAGATGAGAAATTAAATAAAACAAGAGTTTTAAATGCACTCTATTTCCATATATCTGTGTCCTGCAGATGGTCTGAAGACACAATAGAAACTTCAAAAATCTTATGAATAAAGAAAGTGTGAGAAAAAAATACTTGTTTTATTTAGTTTTTCGTCCATCATTCTATCAAATCTTGACTGTCACACATCTCTAAAATTAAAAACAAATCCAATTTGAGAATATATGGTAAATATGAAAATTAAACATACCATTATAAATGATTTATACATACTAAGTATTAATTAGGTAACTACTCTTTATCTAAAATTATTTTGTGAGAAATATTTTTATTTATATCTTTCAATTATCTCTTTTTATCAATCATTTGTTTTTTATATCATATATCACACCACTTTTGAAATCAAGATTATATATTAAATAATATTGATTTTAAAATTGATCATAAGTTTTTGATAAAATTTGATATATACTTTTTATTTCGCTATGTTTTATATGTAAATTAGGTCCTGTTTGTTTGCTAGGAAACAACTAAAAAGGCAAACTTACAATTTTTCAATTAATTGCTTTAGAGTTGGAGAAGTTAGGAGTTCGCATCCTGTCTCATCAAAAATTTATTTCAACTGAATTGACTACCAATAAATTGGAATAAATAGAGACGGGGTCCAGGGCCGTGCTTAGGGGGGGGCGACCGGGGCCTTTGCCCAGGGCGCAAATTTTGAAGGGGCGCAAGTGCAGATGAATCTTTGAATGCTAATATGCGTTACATTATTGTGACAATGTAAAAAATATTTTGTTATATGTGCAAAAAATATACAAATTAAAAATATTTATATTCTTCATAAACCTAACCAAATACATATTTATTTTTTGACGTCACTTTTATTCAAAGGGCGCTAAAGGACTAACTTGCCCCGGGCGCTAAACAACCTAGGCACGGCCCTGACGGGGTCTAAATGGCTCCGATATCGAAAGACCTTAAATAAATTTAAAAAAAAAATAAAATAAATAAATTTCTTTAAAAATACGCCTGCTCTTTTGAGTACTCCTATAAAAATCTGGTGTGATATGGTAATACCGCACACAACTTTGTCTTTCCTTCGGTAATTGAAAATTGTGTTCTGTGCTTGTCACCCCAGATTTTTTGTGTCAACATATATTTAGTTTCCGCCGGTATATTTTTTTTTTTTTTTTTAAAACATTCACACTTTTTTCTCATTCACTACACTCACACACACATTCACACTGTCTTTTCGGCAGCTCAGGCCATATAAGACATTTACGATAACCGTTATTTATGAATTTATATATATTGGGGTCCAGGCATTTTTATTTAAGCCATCTGGTATCCAGATGGCTTAAATAAAATCATCGGACTGCCTGGGGTCGAACCCGCGACGTTTGGTATATGAGGTTAGCACGCTAACCTCTACACCACGCCCCGTGGGCTTCCGCCGGTATATTAAAATTCAGGTTGTAAAATTTATAAACATGGAGAAACATTTATATTCTATTACCATGGCAACCATTTATTTCCTATGAAGTTGAAGAGTAAAGTGGTCTTCAAAAAATAAATAAATTTCTTTAAAAATACGCCTGCTCTTTTGAGTACTCCTATAAAAATCTGGTGTGATATGGTAATACCGCACACAACTTTGTCTTTCCTTCGGTAATTGAAAATTGTGTTCTGTGCTTGTCACCCCAGATTTTTTGTGTCAACATATATTTAGTTTCCGCCGGTATATTAAAATTCAGGTTGTAAAATTTATAAACATGGAGAAACATTTATATTCTATTACCATGGCAACCATTTATTTCCTATGAAGTTGAAGAGTAAAGTGGTCTTCAAAAAATAAATAAATTTCTTTAAAAATACGCCTGCTCTTTTGAGTACTCCTATAAAAATCTGGTGTGATATGGTAATACCGCACACAACTTTGTCTTTCCTTCGGTAATTGAAAATTGTGTTCTGTGCCTGTCTTGTGTCAACATATATTTAGTTTCCGCCGGTATATTAAAATTCAGGTTGTAAAATTTATAAACATGGAGAAACATTTATATTCTATTACCATGGCAACCATTTATTTCCTATGAAGTTGAAGAGTAAAGTGGTCTTCAAACAATTTTGAGAGCAAACTGAAAAAAAAGCATCTAAAAAAAAATGATTTTTGAATTTTAATCAAAATCGTTAGAGCAAATTTTGAGAAAATCGAAAAAAAAAAAACTGAAAAAGTGCATCAGTAAAGTACTAGTACTTTTTGGGTTATTTTGTTCAAAAGCTTCGTCTTACGTCCCAGGGGGGGGGGGGCTAACTTAATTATAAAATTTCAACCTCCTCCTCTTTTTGTTCTCGAGATATTTTGTTCAGTCAGACAGGCAGACCATGTTGTTAAAACCACTTTTTTGGACTCATTGGGACTTCAAAACGCGTATGACCATCAAAATCACTATATCAAATTTTAGTCATGAAGCCAATCCTTTCTCTCTATAGATATATTACATATATAGGTAAGATAAAGTAAAAATTCTATTTAATTGGAGAATGAAATAACATTGCTTACATCTTCATCCCCACTAAGATCCTAATATAGCTACTGTATATAGATATACTTTTCCATGTGTTCTAATTCTTGTTTTTTCTTGTCTAAAGGTCAGGAGTTTCCTGGAGTTCAGCACCTGGCTCTCATCAGTTGTTTAAGAGAGCCAACCCAGTAACGTCTCGTCCATGCCAGTTATCTTCATATCCCTGTTCTCTTACATGGTAAGTATTTCTCCAATTTGTTTATTAATCTATAGTTTTAATTTATTCTTTAAACTATATATTCTTTAAAACAATCTTTGAGAATGATAAAATAAAATTTTAATGAAATAATTCATTTTCTTTTACTTATGAACGAGATAGATAATACAACATAAACAAAAACTTGTGTGACTGTCGCACACTTCTCTTACCAAATATTTATATTTTGTTACCATGGCAACCATTTCTCCTATCTTTCCTATCAAGTACAAGAGTAAAGTGGTCTTCAGAAGATTTCAATGACAAAATGAGAATATACGTTTTAAAGAGCATCTAAAAAATAATTGATTTTTGAATTTTAATCAAAATCGTTGGAACGAATTTTGAGAAAAACTACATCAGTAAAGTACTAGTACTTTTTGGCCGATTTTGATTAAAAGCTTATTTTCATGCTCCAGGGGGGTGTCTAACTTAAATATAAAATTTCAACCTCCTAGCTCAATTGCTCAATGCTTTAAATTGAACCCAGACAGACAGACACACAGTTAGACCATGTCGCGAAAACGACTTTTTTGGATTCAGGGGACCTCAAAACATGAAGATCCATCAAAATCTCGACATCGAATTTTAGACATAAATCCAATACTTTCGCTCTATATATAGACCCTATATGTATATTAACATATATATTAGGGTGGCCACAAAAAACAAATTTTTTTAATTTCTTTCGGCCGAACATCCTAAAAGTTCTCTTTTGGCTAGAAAATGATAATGGCAAAGTTTTAGTTAAATTGAGTAACGTTAACCCGTGCCTCATCGGGGTTAAAATTTTGAAAAAGTGCGATTTTATCTAAAAATTCGCAGTTTTTACTTCATAAAACGAAAACTAAGTATCGTAGAAAAATGATTCTGGGCTCATTTCATAGCAAATTTAATTCTCTTGAGGTTTTATAATAACCATTTTTTCATTAAAACTTAGAGATTTAGTGATATTTTACAAATTAACATTTCGATTTTGATATATCGTCGCTTGCATCACGTAATGACTTATCTCAAAAAAATCAAAAATTGAGATATAACGGGTATGGCCGTGTCCTGGCCTTCTTTACATTATCACAAAGTGACGAATCTGTATTTCCATGTTTTTTTCGTATTATTTAGGTTTTTTGGTTTTGCGTTTCTATACATTTAATAGAACAACACGTAGGGGAGACCGGGGCAGGTTGGCCCACTAATTTTTATTTCTTTTATAAAATTTTTTATTTAATCATTTTTGTTTATGTTTTCATTTTAAAATGTTGGTGCAACCTTTAGCTACCAAATGGTCATCGTAAAAGTCTCCTAAATTGATGTTAAAATTAAAAAAAATAATTATTTCTAAAATATTTCGAGTGGGCCAACCTGCCCCGTGGTCGGGGCAGGTTGGCCCGGACCTCGGGGCAGGTTGGCCCGGAAGGCATTTGTTATTTTTATATGAATA